>JAFEMH010006939.1:0-107901 GCA_022495995.1 Adenophora triphylla var. japonica
AAAGTGTAAATGCGAATGAGAACACAACGATGTGTAACAAGGAAAGCCCTTGAGAAAATTATCTCGCACGCGCATAAAACCACGGGAGGCTAAGTCACCTTCCCTTAACAAAACTTCACCCGAAATGTATCGTATTAGTTGCAAGAGAATTTGAGGAAGCAGTGGAGATTGCGTAGAGAGAGTGTGATGCGGCTTCGAAGAGTTGGCGTTCGAGTTTTTAGATGCATTCGTACAACGTAATGAGCGGCCCATAAATGGGCCAAAAACGCTTCTAAGGGCCTCAAACGGCCTTCCAAGTTTTTATCCGTTTTTACTATCATTGCTTTGGACCTTTTCGTAATTTCGCAGGCTTTATGGGTTTCTTTTCTTCAAGTAAGTTTTTTTTCCAGACTTTATATACTTTATGTTAAGGGTTTCTGAGAGGCAGTTTATGCCGTTTGAATACAATCGTTTTCTTGTCTCCAAGCGATGTAGTCTTGATTAATTTTGGACTGCTGTTGAAGGATTAGATTCGCAATATTGATTAATTTCTACCCTGTAATCAGCCTCATCTATCTAAGCTTCCGCTACGTCGTAGTGGTTCGTGCGTGTGTTATCGTGTTCTCCAATGTCTCCTTAAATAACAAGTAGTCTATAATATCATTTTGACTCCCCCTTTATGCCATTTTTTATGATATAAAGTGTAGTTACTATTCCCTAGACAATCTCTCGACCCCCTATGCCAAAATTTCTGGCTTGCCATTGCATACAAGCGTTTTATCAGTAGTTCTTATTTCTTGAGTTACTAGTTTTTGTAATTTTATGAACTTTTGTGAGGAAAAGATTGTCCAAAACACTATTCATACTTTGCCATTTGTGGGATAAATCAAATTGGGAAGAGCCTTAAAAAGCTAGGACGGATAAAAAAAGGAAAAGTAAAAACCTTAAAGTTGAGACGGTAGGAGTATGTTTTAACAAAATGAAATAGAGAGATGGTAAAATAAAATTGGATATTCTCTAATTATTTATTTATTCTTGTACTTTCGTTAATCCTTTATTATTCTAATAATTTGAGATAATTATCAAAACAATAACTTAATACGGAGTAATTGTCTGCAGTTGTTATCTTCTCTGTTATTTCTTAGAAATTGTAAACACAGCTGGCTGGTATGCTGATGTTTTTGGTGGTTCATTCAAGGGACTTTTGAAGTCAACTCTCATCTGTCTTTCTCTTTTGCTCTTCACTTTCTCCCTTTCTTTGATTATCTTACTTCTGAATATTTCTCATCCTTGATCACTTTCTCTTCTTCCTTGTCATCTTCTTAAAATGGCCGAAATGTTTGTCTCTCCATTGGTGCGGCTGCTGATCGAGAACTTAGCCCCTCTCGCCTTGTCCTTCATTACCTCTGGAGGAATTCATCGCAAGCTCAAGGAATGGACTCAAATGCTGGTTACTATTCAGGCAGTGCTGGAGGATGCAGAAGACAGGCAGTTAAGTGAGAATCCTATTCAATTGTGGCTGCAAGAAGTTCAGAAGCTGGCTTTTGAAATCGAGGACTTCGTAGATGATTTGGCCACTGAAGATCAGCGTCGCCGGATGATAGCAACACCTGAATCCAGCTACTCTGCTAGGCTGCGTAAGTTTACTTCTAGAATCAGACCTGCTGCTGTTGGATTCAATTATAATATAGATCGCAAGATTGGTGAGATCTCTAATAGTTTGCAAGAACTTGAAAAAAGAACCAACATTCTCAAGCTGCAAGATTGTGTTGGCGCGAAATCAGAAAGAACAGGAGATCCTGAGACTTCCTTTGACGTCGTCCTTGGTGGACCCGGCTCGTGTTTGTGGCAGAGAAGAAGACAGTGCTGCGATTCTCACATGGTTGCTTGAGGATAGAGCAAGCAATCACGATGGCCAATTGCGCGTCATCTCCATAGTGGGAATGGGTGGTATTGGTAAAACTACTCTGGCTCAATCTCTATACAATAACGAGAGAGTGAAAGACTCCTTTCGTGATAGAGCGTGGGTATGTGTAACTGACGATTTTGATGTTCTCCAAGATAAGCAAGAAAATATATGAGGAAGTATACGATGAGTGCTGCAAATTCAATGAGTTGAATAAAATTCATGTGAACTTAATGGAGAAGCTTTCCATGAAAAAGTTTCTTCTTGTTTTAGATGATGTTTGGAATCAAGACTATGCAAAATGGGTCGATCTATGTGCTCCTTTTCGTGGTGGGGCTCCCGGAAGCACAATTATAATCACTACTACGCAGTCAAGATGTTGCAAATACTATGGGTTCTAAGGAAGTTTATGATTTGAAGGTGTTATCTGATGGGGATTGTCTCTCTCTCTTAGCTCAAAAATGCCTTTGAAAGACCAAATTTCGATGGGCATCCAGAATTTAAAGAAGTTGGAGAGGTGCTAGCCAAGAGATGCAAAGGCTTGCCTTTGGCAGCAAAGTCACTTGAAGGCCTCCTCCGCATCAAAAGAAGCCCAAACCAGTGGAAAGACGTTTCAACCAGCAAGATGTGGGAGCTACGAAACAATAACATTATCCCTGCTCTAAGGCTAAGCTACCATCATCTTCACTCCATATTTGAAGCCCTTGTTTGCATACTGTTCATTATTTCCGAAGGGCTACGAGTTTGACACGCAAGAACTGATTATTTTATGGATGGCTCCAAGGTTTCTTGAGGCAATCAAGGAACAGAAGCAGATGGAAGAGTTGGGTTGCGAGTATTTTGGTGAGCTCCTCTCAAGGTCTTTTTCCAGCGTTCAAGTGGGAATAAATCTAGGTATATGATGCATGATCTTCACAATGACCTAGCTCAGTTTGTTGCTGGCCTGACATACAATAGGTTGGATGATAAAATGGCAAGTAATGTGCAGTACAGAGTTTCAGAAGAGGCTAGACATGCATCCTTCATTTGCCACAGATATGATGATTTCAAAAATTCAAGGCTTATAATGCAGCTCGGTGTTTGCGTACTCTTTTACCGATACGGGATAAATCTATGGAAAGTTTGTACTTTGACAAACGTTGTTACTTAAGTAGTCTGGTTGTGAAAGGCTTCCCAAGGTTACCGTGCTTACGAGCATTGTCTTTAAATGGATATCACATAAGTGAACTGCCGAAATCAATAGCCAATTTGAATCACCTTCGATATCTTGATTTATCTGGGACTGACATCAAAGAGTTGCCAAAACCTGTTTGTGCCCTCTCCAACTTGCAAACACTATTATTACATGGTTGTCGTGAGCTTGTTCAGTTGCCTACAAGGTTTCGGAAGTTGATTAATCTACGACATCTAGATATTTTTGATACACCAAACTTAAAAGAGATGCCATTGGGGATTGGCTTGCTGACTCACCTTCACACATTGTCAAAGTTTATTATTGGCAAGGGCGATGGGCAGAAAATAACCGAGTTGAAGGGACTACACCATCTCCAAGGAACGATTTCAATAATTGGCATTGAAAAGGTGATGAACGTGCAAGATGCTATGGAGGCAAATTTATTGTGCAAGGAGGGTCTTCATGGATTGAAGATGAACTGGAGTAACAACTTTGGTGGTACTCGAGAAGGACAACTTGAGCTCGAAGTACTTGGAAGCGCTAAAGCCTCGAACAGGATTGGCAAGTCTGGAAATTGAATTCTTTGGTGGTCAGAAATTTCCTAGTTGGGTTGGGGATCACTCGTTCTGTGATATGGTGAAGGTGAGACTGATTGGTTGTGAAAATTGCACATATTTACCGCCACTAGGACAATTAACTTCACTCAAGGAGTTGTTCATTGGAGGCATGGATGGGGTGAAAGCAGTGGGTCCGGAGTTTCTGGGAAGTTGCTCTCCTCATAATGTTGCTTTCCAGTCACTAATAGATCTAAGCTTTAGAGATATGAAAGGTTGGGAGGAATGGTGTGTTGATGAAAATATAGGAGCATTCCCAAGCCTACAAGAGCTGAAAATGATAGAGTGTATGAAACTTAAAAGGTTTCACTTCCAAAGATTCCATCCCTTGTATCGTTACAATTGAAAGGTTGTGGGGAGATGATTCTAAGGAGTATGGTTGGGGTTGGCTCTCTTAAGAAGTTGGAGATTATTTATATATCAGGGCTCAGTAAACTAGATGAAGGGATTATTGAGTGTTTGGGAGGAGTTGAGGATCTATTTGTTTTTGGATGTAAGGAACTGAGATATTTGTGGGAAGAAAAAGTTGCATGTCAGATACTAAGGAAATTGAAATCGCTTAGTGTAAGAGAATGTACAGAACTAGAATCGTTGGGAGATGAAGAGCAACTGCTACCTCACAATCTTGAGAGTCTGAAATTGGAGTATTGTAATAAGCTTGAGAAGATGCCGAATTGGCAAAACAATCTCATGTCTCTGAGGCGATTGAAGATCTATTGGTGTGAGAAGCTGAAAGATAGCTTGGTATCAACAACATATCCAAAGCTTAAAATTGAAAACCAGGGGGAAAGCAGTAGCAGTGACAGAAGAAGACACGGAGAATATGAATTTTCTAATCTTGAGTCTGTTATTATCTTTGGATGTCAAAGTCTGAAATGGTTTCCCACGGGTAAGAAGCTACCCACCACACTCAGGAAACTTTCGGTTATGCGTTGTGAGAATATGGAGGACTTGGCAGAGGAGGGCATGTCTTTGTCTTTGCTTGAATCGATTAGATTTCAGCAGTTGTTAAAACTGAAATCGTTACCACAAGGGTTGGCTCATCTCTCTCGATTATATTTAATTGATTGTCAGGGCATAGAGTCGATTCCAGAAACAAGTCTGCCCCCAACTCTCATATCTCTTGTTATCCGTGACTGCTCAAATTTAAAGTACATGTTGTGCGCCAATAAGATGCAAAGCCTCAGCTCTCTTCGAGAATTGACAATCATTAAGTGTGAAAATCTGGAGGGTTATCCAAGTGGAGGATGGCGTTGGCCTCCGAACTTAGAGTTCCTATGTATGGGGGAAGTAAAGAAGCCAATTAAGGAGTGGGGCTTAGCAACCCTTCCAACCTCTCTCTTTAAACTCAGATTTGAAGGTCATTTTCCACAAGTGGTTACCTTTTCGGATGTGGGGACTCAGCTCCCTAGCTCATTAACACGTCTTGAGATCTGGTATCTGGAGAATTTGGAATCTCTTGGAGAGGGCCTTCAAAACCTCTCCTCTCTTGAATACCTAGAAGTCGGCGAATGTCCTAAGCTTCGCAACCTGCCCGAAACTCTACTTCCCACGCTTCCAGGTCTTCGAATTTTTTATTGTCCAGTTCTAAAAAAAAGGTGTAAAAGAGATTATTGGCCCAAAATATCCCACATCCCCTTTCTTAGGGTGGATGGAAGATACTTTTAATAGCAGAATAGCATTTGTGATTGTTGTTTCCCTGGAAAAGTAACTGAGGTAAAACTCTCATGAACTTTTTCATCAGTATATTTTAAAGATGTGTATTTACTTCTCTCTCCGTCCCGGAAACATTATACTTTTATAATAGCCGACTCAAATGAATTTTTACCTGAAAATCTAGATATCTTTATATGTAATCCTAAAAAATCGTAACTGAATTTTTACCTGAAAATCTAGATATCTTTATATGTAATCCTAAAAAATCACTGAGGAATCTTTCGGTGGCAGCCTCCCAAGAGAGCTCGTGCTTCTGTGCATCACTCAGAGGGGCAGGATCATCTTTCAACGCCTTGCTGACAGCTTTAACAAACCCTTCTCCGTCTTCAAATGTTCTGCAATTTGGGAACTGCTTGAAGAACTCGTTCGAGACATGATCTGCACATATTACTATTTTGCCCATTGCTAGAGCTTTGGCTGTGGTTGTGCAGACAACATCTGTGGTACTCGGATTAATGAACACTTTATAGCTGTAAATTAAGAAGAGTTAGTAAAAGAGATGATAGGCCACACAAATAAGGGGTTAACATTGACAATCCCTTCCCAACTCTATAACCATACTTGTCTCAAATCCGTTCAAACTCGACCTCCCAACTACCATTTTAGAAAAAAGGTGCATAACCAGCTGATACGCTCTTGAGTTCTGCTTGGATACAAGTTGAGTAAATTCTTGAAGACTTGTTAAGTTGAAAAATATTTCGACATGAAAAAGAAACTAAACAACGAAAGAATTTAAATGCTTTTAGATAGTCTAATAGAGATATATAGGCGGTTGCTGAAGGTACATGAAATCATCAAACCAGCACTCGTGCATGCTATCCTATCTTTGTCCCAAAAAGAGTCGCATTTCTAATGTTTATGCTTCAAATCTCCATAATTTTTCAGTTTTTTAATTCTTTTCAAAGATATGATATTGGATTGCCCTAAATATATAATTCTAAAACTTTAGTACAGTCCAAAGGAAGTATAAAGCAGAAAAATTTCAAGCCCAGTTAGCTCCTTCTGATGCTCACCAAGAAGTTTCAGCAACTCTTTGTAGCCTTTGCTCCAAACCATCTTCCCAATGTAGTATGCACATGCACCTTTGGTGAAAGCCTGCCTTCCAAGTTGCTGTTCATCTTTCTTTTTCATGCCAATCTCAAGGAACTTAGGGTTGACACCATGAACATTACATATTATAGATCTTGGAAGATCCTGTGTGGCAGCAGATAACCTTATCACCTGCCATTTCATGAAAAAGTCAAAGTTGATGAGTAAACAACATTTCTGGTCAACAAAATTACTATTGAATATAATGAAAATTAAATTCACTTCGCAAATAAATGTATAGGATAAAGTCAATCCTTAAGAAACTTGAGCTTCCGCAAGCATTAAAGGTACCTATCATTCCTAGCCACTCGAAACCGTTCACCAAAAAAATCGGCCAAGTGAACTGTGCAGGGGAGTATATCAGAGATCAAAATATCGAATAAAACCATCGAACCATCTCATGCTAGTCATAATCCTAGAACTGTCGAAGTTCTCATTACAAACCGTATAGCAATAAAATCCAACGTTCCCAAGGAAAAATCTTAGGAGATATACTGAAAAACCTATTGAAGTATATCCAGTAATAAAGGATTCATCGGAGAGTGATAAGGTAGATACAAGTCTTACGATACAAAAAATGCATCCCGTTTGTGTTATAAGCATAAAAACAATCATTATGGGTTAGCGAGAGTGTGATAGATCTTTCTTGGATTGAACAAATATCTGCATGTACTTGTAACTTCACAGATCAGGTGTAGGATATTCCAACTGGGAAAGCCACGTTCAATCCATTGTACTCTGGTTGTTTCTTACCTATCATTTTTTCCTAAATTCATAATGGGGATTCCCCATTTCATTCCATAGTATGTGGCTAAAGACGTGCTGAAAGAATAGCTGCACGGCATGAAGGCTACCGAAGTAAGCAACTACTTCAAACCTTCTCCTTAGTTATCACCGTATCACAGTTTCTAGTATACAATATATGGTAACAGAGCTTTCTCATTGTGCAAAACATTATCGATAAAGATAGATTAGATATTTCGACTCATGTCCCAACAATTTCATAATATCTACACAAAAAAGATCAAAAAACAGCAACGCATTCACATATTCCAGATAATGAAGTATACTTGTTCACCTCATCACCAGCAAGCAGAGTAAATATGTTATAACTACAGAACAAAAACAATCTACTGCTAAATTTGAAGCAGAAATGTGAAGAACAAAAACAATCTACAGCTAAATTTGAAGCAGAAATGTGAATCCATGAAAGAAGAGGTGTCCCGAAGTGTACCTTGTGACAATATATATCAACCACCCAACTATTCATGTATTCGAGAAAAAATGCTACCAGCCGTCCATTCTTCTCTCTCTTAACATATTCCAAGTAGTTTGAACGATAACCACAAAATGTAAAAAAAGAAAGTGTATGTTTAGAAAAGAAAAAAAATTAATACTTTCCTGCCATGAAACCATATATCCAAATATATCCATTTGCTACCAATCGAGCCTTGTAGCGAATACTAGGAGTGTCTTCTTTCTTGGCAAACACCCACTTGCACCCAATTGCTTTCTTACCCTTCGGAAGCTCCACCAAATCCCAAGTCTGATTTTTCTTTAAGGACTTCATTTCCTCGTCCATAGCCTCTTGCCATTTTGAACTATCAGAACTATGAATAGCTTCTCTATAGCTATCGGGAACACCTTCAATCATAGGAAGAGCATATGCAACCATGTCATCAAAACGAGCAGGTCTTCGAATCTCCCTTCGTGGTCTATCTCTTGCAATAGAATACTCTTGTTCATTATTCTGCTGCTCTTCAACCTCAATGTGGCTTTGCTCCACCTGATTGGAGTTCTCAGAACTCTGTTCCACTTGTTCAACCAATTCTTCAAAAGCAGGAGTAAATGCTACCTTCTTTACCTCGCTTTGGGAGCATCAATCTCTTTCTTTTCTTTCTTCAAGGACATCACGGTATTCATCCAAATGTGACATCTCGACTCTTAACAATCTTCTTAGTTCCAGGGCACCACAATCTGAAACCCTTGACATTACTACTAATTAAAGCCCATGAACTTGGCTTTCTTTGCTCGAAGGTCCAACTTAGAGTCATTAACATGATAGTAGGCAGGGCATCCAAATACGTGCAACTAATCATAATCAGAATGAGGTTCTCCGGACCATACTTCAAGAGGTATCTTCCCTCCATTTCCAATGTAGGCAACCGATTCACCAAGTGAACTTCATAGCTGTCTGCCCAAAATGCCTTACTCAACCCCGCATGGGACAACATGCATCGAACCTTTTGCACCAAGGTCTGATTCATTCTTTCTGCGACTCCATTCTGTTGTGGTTTACCAGGAACAGTGAAGTGTCAAACAATACCCTCTTCTCGACAAACTTCCAAAAATGGGTCATATTTGTACTCACCACCATTATTTGATCGCAACTTCTTAATCTTTCGGCATGTTTGGTTCTCCACCATTTTCTTCCATACAAGAAAAATTCTAAGAACCTCATACTTGTGCTTCATGTGTGTTTGGGGTAAAAAATCACGTCCAGCATGTTATAACTTGGCATCACATCCTGACCCCACACCCTGAAACAACAACTTGCCAATACAACACTCATGCGAAGTAAAACTATCAATCTCCTATTTTCCCAGGGTCGTTACCACAAACCAGGTCAAAGATCAATACCCATTTTTTCCAAACGAATCACCTTCGTCTTATCACGGATTTCAAGGAGAAAAAGGTGGAAAACGTTAGACTCAGTACAACCGTTATTTTCATGTTGTTTAAATAGCATTAGATCTACCCATGTATACACACACTCACGTATACAAACACTCGCACATTTTTGTATTTACACTTCATTTTATTCTCTACCATCACATGATTAATAAAATTCCATTGTTTCGAGGTTTTGTGCCCACGAACAAGTTGTTTAAGGGCTTTCCTCGTTAAAACCTTTCTGTTTGCATCTTGAATTAATAATATCATATTCCATGGAGTCCCCGTTCTCATCCTTGAGGTCAAAGTGCTTAAATTTGGCCAAAACAATGGGGTACATCCAAACTCTTCTAGAGTAATCATCAATAAAGGTGACGAACCACCTTTTTCCACCCAGAGAAATATTTTTCGTGGGACCCCATACATCTGAGTGAACATAATCCAATAAACCCTTGGTTTTATGGATTGCAGTATCAAATTTCACTTTACGATGTTTGCCATACACACAATGTACACAAAATCCGACTTTACGAGTTTTAGCACCTTTGAGTACACCTTGTTTCACCAACGTATGAAGTGGCTGCTCTCCAATGTGTCTAAGTCTCATGTGCCATAGCGTAGACATATCTGACTCTTTCGAGCTTGCAATTGTTGCTTGTTCAACAGCTGTGCTTCCTTCAAGGTAGTACAAGTTAGCTCTTTGAGTCCCTTTCATTACAACCAAGACACCTTCGGTTACCTTTAGGTAACCTCCATCCAAAGTGACACGATAGCATTTTGCATCTAAGGCTCCAAGAGAAATCAAATTCTTCTTCAAATCAGGGACATAACGACTTCAGTGAGCTTACGAACAACTCCATCAAACATCTTCAAATGCACAATGAACCAATCCCCCTTGTTTTGCAAGTGTTGTTGTTGTTGCCCATATAAACAACTCCACCATCAAGTTCTTGAAAGTTAGAGAACATTTCTTTGTAGGGGCACATGTGGTAGGAGCAGCCGGAATCCAAGATCCACTCATCAATATGACTGACTGAAAGTGAGAGTGAGACCGTCAAAGCGTCATCTGTATAGCTATCATCTTTCCTAGCCACATTTGCTTTTGATTCATTCTTTTTCATCATCTTGGGGTAATATTTCTTCCAATGACCTTTTTGACGACAATATGCACATTTGTCTTTGCCAATTTTCTTTCAATCAACTGACTCTCCCCTTGATTTTGACCGTGAATGACCATGTCTTCCATTGTTTCTACTAGTGGTCCTTCCTTCACGAACAGTTAAGGCATATGAATCTGAGTCTCTAAAGGTTCCCTTGTCCTTTCTCCGTACCTCGTTATTCATCAAAGCATTAGAAATATCATCAAAAATAATTTCAGATTTTCCATGCAACAAGGTAGTAGTCAAATGTTCATATGACTCATGCAAAGAATTTAACAATAATAATGCTTTATCATCATCAGCAACATCAGCATCAAGATTTTGCAAATCAGTGATGATCTTGTTAAATTCATTTAAATGTTCAGTCATCGAATTACCTTTCTTGTAATCAAAACGGAAGAGCTTCTTTTTCAAAGTTTATTCTCTACACTTTTCTGCATATATTTGGCCTCAAGTTTGTCCCATAACTCCTTTGCCAAGACACCTTCATGAACGGATATTTTTGGTCTGTCCCAAGACAAGAACGAATAGTTCCACAAGCTTGTCGATTAAGTTTCTTCCATTCCACCTCTTCCATATCTTCGGGCCTTTCCTTGAGGGTGAATTTAAGGTCTTTCATAGCCAAAAGATCCAAAGCTTCGCCTTGCCAAATGCCAAAATTATTTTTTCCATCAAACTTTTCAACTTCAAGATTAGTACTAGACACCCTTGGCTCTATTTTTTGTGATTTAGTACTAGTCTCAACTTTTTCTGCCATTTCAAACAACTATCCCAACAAAGGAATAAACCAAATCTTAGGAAATAAAGTTCCCAAAGTAAAACAAAATGACAAAAAACCACTTACTGCCTAGTATTCCCCTTCTTTTTTTTTCTTTTTTTTTCAGAAAACACCTACTGCCTAGTTTTCTTTTTCAAATATTACAATGGGCCAACGAACTATGCCTTTCGGCTTTAAATGAAACGTACAGTAAACAGAGGCAAAGAACCAACTTTAGGAAGAAAAAAATTGGAGAATGACTTATCTTGCTTTCTGTGAGTGTGAAGTAGCCTCAAGTGACCGCCGAGATTAATCCCAATGTTCTTCCCTTTGATTCGACGAAAAACAGTCTAACTGCGATCTCAAAATTATTTGAGAAAATTCTAAAATCTCAATTGCCACGGCCAAGGCTCTGATACCAATTGTTCAAAACAAATGCGGAACAGATCTTTGCAAATCCACACACCCACAAAGTAAGTAACAAATGAGGCACAATATTTACGTAGTTTGGAGAAGTCCTCCTACGTCCACGGGCGGCAACCAAACAAAATCACTATTATCAAAGTGATTACAAAGTGCTTACAAAGTGTATCACTCACACTCGTCTCACACTACAAATATTACAAATATGTCTCTCTCTCAAAGTGTTTCTCACATTACTACAACTTGCCACAATGCTAGAATGAGTCCTAGCCAATTCTATTTATAGGCACAAACCATCCAAGACAAAGGATGTATCCAAGAGAGAAATAGAACACCAAGAGTTTCTTTGGAAACTCAAACAACATCCATATATGTACCACATGGATAATGATCACATGGGATAATGTACTTGGACCAAAATACATTAACTTGAGCCAAAAACCAACAATATCCAAATATATCCAAATTAATGCATACTTTACCATGTTTCCAAATATATCCAAATAGGTTACTAGGATCAATACAAAACAACTATTCAGGTACCTCTTCATCTCTCAAAGATAACCAAGGAATGACCAAAGTAACCTTTCTGTCAGCACCTTTAGCAAGATAGGCTGCACGAAACAAAGGGTTGACAGAAGTGCCAGTCATCCATGGAAGGCTCGCAGTAGTGAATATTGCAATATGCTGCTCTCTTTTAGCCATTCAAGCATTGATTTTAACAGCTATAACTACTTTATGCCCTTATAACTCTGGAATTACCTAACTGTGTCCACGAACTGTGAGGGTTGAATATTGTAACGTAACTGCATCAAGGGATTAAAAAAGTTAGTCAATCCATCCAAACATAAAATAGATCTCCACAAAGTCAAGCACTTTGATTATCAAAACGAGATGCCATTACTTAGTTTCCGTTGAGAAAACTAGATTAGAGATTGTAATCTGTTGATTTTCAGAAGATAATAATATTCTCTCCCTCTGCCCGTGGACGTAGCCAAGTTGGTGAACCACGTATATCTGTGTGTTGTGTGATTGTTGCTTGTTTTCTATCTTCTACATAGACTCTGTTCTAACAAACTGGTATCAGAGCCGGTCAGGTTGAGAAAGGTCTAGGGTTGTTCTATAATATGGGATCAGGAATTGAATCACCGATCGACAAGTTTAATGGGAAGAATAATTTTTCTTTTTAGAAAATCAAAATAAAAGTATTGTTGAGAGACAAAGTCTTGTGGGCTACAATGGCTGCTGCAATCGAGAATCGTCAGGATTCAAAAGGCAATGCAGAAGCCGTTCCGAAGTGAGTTGTCCATTCCATCCAGACGCGACCCATACTGCCTCCAAGCCCAATTGCTAGAGATAGTCCAGCTTAGCCCAATCTGTGAACCAAGGTCCATTCGCCACCTAACCCACACGAGCCTTCAGCCGAATCTGGATCAAACCAGATTTACCAAGCTTGAACCGATCGAACCTACTAGACCGCCATCGAGCCGAACTTTGTCAAAAGTTTAAGGCTCCACAACTCCCAGCGACCGATGCGAAGTGCAAAGTGCGCCCTAAACCGCCATTCGCGGGTTGTGGGTCCATTTTGAGCTAGAAAAAAACTAGCCCAATAGCCCACTTGGATGCATGGTTGGCCCAAGATCTACTAGGTTTCAATCAGAAGTCACATTAATGACCTAAGGGATAAAAGGGGACCTCGTTTTAAATGTTTATCTTTCAGGTCCTATGCTTAATGGCTGGTCACTCCAAGGATAATGAATGGTATCTTGACAGTGGCTGATCAAGACATATGACTGGAGATAGATCATTACTAAAAGATGTCATTGAAGCAAGTGATCCGTGTGTAACCTTTGGTGACAACAACAAAGGCAAAACCATTGGGTATGGTGTGATAAGGAGAGGAAATCTAACCATTGAGAAGGTTTCTCTTGTTGAAGGACTCAAGCACAACCTCCTTTCAATTTCTCAATTCTGCGACAAAGGAATGCTTTGCAACTTCACGTCATCAAATTGCTTTATTAAAGATAGCATTTTCGGAGTCACCCTACTCACAGGGATTCTTAAGAGTAATATTTACATTATTGATCTAGATTCTGCATGTAGTATTACTAATCTCGTTTTGTAGCTAAAAATGTGAGCGAGAATAGTTGGCTATGGCACAAGCGGTTGAGCCACTTAAACTTCAAGTATCTAGCAAAGATTGGAAGGGAAAACCTCGTTTGTGGTTTACCCAAAGTGGCCGACCACCATCCAGAAATGCAATGCATGTCAACTTGGTAAGCAAACCACGTCGTCTATCACCCAGCAGACCGTGCCTTCAACTGCAAGATGTTTACAATCGCTTCACATCGATTTGTTTGGACCCGTCACCACTACCAAAGATTGGAGGAAGTAGATACACTTTAGTGGTAGTGGATGATTTTTCAAGATATACATGGGTTGAGATGATGATCACTAAGGACAATTGCTATAAAATCTTAACCTCTCTCTTTAGAGGGCTCCAGACTAAAAAAGAAGACGACATCGTTCGTGTTCGATCAGATAATGGAATAGAATTCAAGAACAACGGTGTTGCTCACTATTGTGATGACCATGGGATTGATCACAATTTCACAACTGCTGGTGTTCCATAACAAAATGGGGTTGTGGAAAGGAAGAACAGGACGTTGATTGAGGCTGGAAAGACAATGATTTCTGAAGCCAAGCTACCTCGGTATTTTTGGGTCAAGCAATCAACACAAAGATGCTTCACTCGAACCGCTCCTCATCAACAAGACCTACAACAAGACTCCATATGAGATATGGAGAGGAAGAACCCCCAACATCACTTTCTTCAAGATCTTCGCAAATGCTTTATCCTCTACAACGGAAGAGAAAATAGAGGTAAATTCGGAGCCAAGGCCGATGAAGGTATTTTTATTGGGTATGCTAAACATTCAAAAGCTTTTCGTGTTTTTAACAAAACTAGTTTAAAGATAGTTAAGTCTGTCCATGTTACATTCGATGAACATTCTCTCCTTGAGCCACGTTTGGCTCCAAATGTTACTGATAATTTTGCAAAGCATAATGAAACAGGTGAATCCTCTAGAACCGCACCTGAACCTCAACCTCAAAATCCAGCACCCTCAACTCAAATTCCCTCAGACCAAAATCCTCAAACCGTACCTGAAGTTCATTCTCCAGATGCAACCGCTAGGGAAGAAGATGTTGTTGAAAATTCCCCCATCCAGCTTATTGAACCTCTTCGTCAACTTAGCTTCCATGACTTCGCTGAAGGATCTAACGATGTTCCAATAGAAGATCTTCAAAGAAACCTCCTCTCATTCAACCGACTTACCCCGGAGGTTAGAGAAGTCGCTAGCCACCCTCTCTAATGTGATTGGTAATCTGTTTTTCGGTGTTCAAACAAGGAGATCAAACTATGATGAGCATACATCCTTGATATCTCAAATTAAACCCAAGAAGATTGATGAAGCACTCCAAGATTCCAGTTGGGTCATTGCTATGCAAGAGGAACTCAACCAGTTTGAAAGATGCAAGGTCTGGACATTGGTGCCTAGACGTCAAGATCAAGGAGTGATAGGAACTAAGTGGGTGTTTAGGAATAAGATGGACGAGAATGGTAGAATCACAAGAAACAAAGCAAGGTTGGTTGCACAAGGATATAGGCAAGAAGAAGGAATCGATTATGATGAAACCTTTACTCCTGTTGCAAGATTGGAAGCAATTAGAATGTTCCTTGCCTATGCCTCTTTCAAGCATTTCAAGTTACATCAAATGGACGTGAAGAGTGTTTTCCTCAACGGTGAACTTCAAGAGACCGTATATGTTGCCCAACCGCCTGGATTTGAAGACTTCAAATTTCCCAATCATGTCTACAAACTCCAGAAAGCTTTGTATGGACTTTAGCAAGCTCAAAGGGCATGGTATGAGACTCTATCTAAATTTTTACTAGAAAAAGGATTTAAACGTGGTAAAATTGATACAACTCTTTTTATTGCCAAATATAATAATCTTTTCCTACTTGTTCAAATATATGTTGATGATATTATTTTTGGTTCTACTAATGAGTTACTTTGTAAGCGTTTTGAGAAGCTAATGAAAAGCAAGTTTGAGATGAGCATGATGGGAGAATTAACATTCTTCCTCGGGCTTCAAATCAAACAATGCAAAGAAGGAATCTTCCTCAGCCAAGCCAAATACACCAAGGAGTTGATAAAGAAGTTTGGACTAGAGAATGCAAAAGCATACGATACTCCTATGGCCACCGGCAATAAGCTAGATAAGGATCTAAAAGGTAAGAAGGTTGATCAAACCCTATATCGAGGTATGATTGGCACATTACTTTATTTAACTGCTAGTAGGCCCGATATCATGTTTAGTGTCTGTGTATATGCTCGCTATCATGTAGATCCTAGAGAAGCACATTTAATTGCAGTCAAGCGTATAATCCGTTATTTATCTGGAACAACTAACCTTGGACTTTGGTATTCCAAATATTCGAATTTCGTTCTCGTAGGTTATTCAGATGCAGATTATGCAGCTTGCACAATTGACAGGAAAAGCACTAGTGGGACTTGTCATTTCCTCGGGAATAGACTAGTTGCTTGGGCCAGCAAGAAGCAAGCATCAGTTTTAGTGTCAACCACAGAGGCTGAGTATATTGCTGCTGGTAGTTGTTGCTGTCAAATCCTTTGGATGAAGCAACAGTTGGTGGACTATGGAATTGAAGAAGGAAATTGCCCAATCATGTGTGACAACACTTCAACAATTTCAGTCTCCAACAACCCTGTCATGCACTCCAAGACCAAGCACATAGATATCAAGTATCATTTCCTGACCGCATATATATCAACCGCGCTTTCAACACTTGGAATATTTTTCAAATATTTTTAAATTTTCTTAGCTTTGAATAAGCTATCTTAAAAGCGGTTTAACATTCCTAACTACTCATCTTTTTCAAACCGCATATGCCACGTGGAACACAGGTAATTTTCTCTTACTTTCTATTTAGTCATTATTTTGGCATAAGGGTATTTTTTCAAATGTTCCCACGTTATTTCAAAATTTAAATGCATTTAATGCAAATGGAACATTAGCATTAAAAGCCCTCATGTCAGCCGTCATAGGGTTTTGAGAAGAAGATGAAAGGGTGGAACAGAGGTAATGATTCATTTTATGGGATAATGAAACTGTCTTTTCAACTGTTCTAAACCTGAAAATTACCTATAAATAGCAGTCACATACTACAATTTCAACTCTTCCAACTCGTCCTCTCTCGCACTACGTACTATCTCTCTACTAACTCACTTTCTCTCTCTTCCGTAAAACCCTCAAAAACCTTCATTTTCAAAATCTACAATCACTTCAATGGCTTCCAAGAAACCTTTTACAGACATGGTATGATTTCTGAATCTTAACTCCTACTTATCTGCAAATTATTATTGTAAAGTTTGTTGATTTCCATGGATAATCTTCTGAAAACTGTTCGTCTGCCATGAATGATTCTACTTGCTCAAATCTTCATTTCTTACTCATTTTGCTTGAAAATTACTGGGTTTTGTTCGCCTTGATGTTTAGATTACATTTATGTAGTTTATTTTATGATCTAAACATGTATTGGCCACTGATTTTGAATTTTTCAATTTACATTTCGAAAACCCATTTGTGTTTTTTCTTGATTTCTTGGTGATTCTGAGAAAAGGTTGAAATTTTATTGTAATATTGTTAATCCCTTGCTCAATGTGATCATTTTGATATATTATTTGTTGATTTTGGTGAACTTTTTTGTAAATCTCTATTCTTGGTGTTCATGAATGTTCTTCATGTTCTTCGTAGGTACTATCCACAATTTTCAGAAAAATTTCCTATATTTTGGCTTTCTGCGATTCATTGATTATGTTTGCCACACTTAGAATTTTTCTGAAAATGTTAGGATTTACTTGTCAGTTTTGAACATCAACCGCATGCTCCCTTGGTTTGAAACCGCATTCTTACAACCGCATATCTCATAGTTTCAAACCGCATGTTCTTAGTAGTAGTAAACCGCATGTGGGTAAACCGCTCATATTCCTTTTGAAACCGCATGCTAAATATTTTTGAGTATTACTTAGTATATAGGCTGGAAACCAAGACCTTCCCCTCAGGCACTTCTTGGGAGTGTGGGATAACTTTGGATTACAATGCCACATACTAAGAATTTCTCTTTTATATTTTCTTATTTCCTACAACTCTATTCATAATTCACTTGGGGTTTGAAGTTCTTCATATTTCAAACCGCACCATTGCTAACCGCAAGAGTGCCCAAACCACTTGTGAATGTGAATCTGTTAAATGAATCTAACTTATACACTTCACTTTGTAGGAACCAAGATTTTTCTTGCCAAGGTGGGAGATAAATGAGACTGAACTAAAAAGTGATGCCCAAGGCAGAGAACTGATAAGAAGAATGGATGCTTCTGGGATTCTTCCCCTCTTCAACAAGACGCAATCATATATAATTCCTTCGTTCGTAGACCAATTTTATGCAAATGCAAAGTCTGGTCAAAGAGAGTTAGAAGATGGAAAGAAGATCAACTGCGTGGTTGCCAATGTTGAGGGATTTGAGGTTTCTATTGATTACTTGGATATTCGAAGTACGTTTGAATTCCATGTTTCTGGTGCCCCTGATTCTGTCAGTCAAGAGGTGATGGATGAAACCGCATCTACTACAGTTGCACTTTCCTCTTTGTCTGGGTATTATAAGAAGAAACCCATAAAGGAATTTGGTGAGCTAATGAGCCACCAATGTTACTTAGTAGGGAAGTCTGTATGTGGGAAAACAGGGAACCACAGCAACTTCACCTCCCAGCAGTGGATGTACTGCTGTTCAATCTACAATGGGATCAAGCTCCATTGGCCCAAGATTCTTCTGAGAGAGCTTGCCAACACCATTGACACCTATCAGTCCAAGACTAAGAATGAAGAGATAAGATGGAGACCGTTTTGCAGGCTCCTAACCCCTCTTTGCCAGCTACCAACATCTGGAAGATTTGAGGCTCTCCAACCCATAGCTGTCTGTGCATTGGGGTGATGAAGAATCCCTTGGACTAAGGGTTTGTCACAACTTTAGATACTCTTTTGGGAATGCTGAATATAAATTTCTTTATGATGCTGACACTCATCAACCCATGGAGTTCTATGTTGAGATGACTCCTGCAACCGCTGTTCAAGACATAGGCAAAGCAATCAAAAAGGCCATAAGGAAGAAAAATCCAGCTGCTGAACCGCCTGTCAAGAAAGCTAAGACCGCTTCAGCCAAACCGCGTCTTTACCCAACTACCATTGGTGCTGGTCCTAGTTCTAAGGGAAAGAAAAGGATGGAACTGATTAATGAACCTGATGAAGAAGGTGAAGAAGAAGAAGAAGAAGAAGAAGAAGAAGATGCTGGAATTGCTCCGTTGATTTCAAGGGCTAAGAAAGTTAAGGAATCAACTGCCAACCTATCTGAAGAAGACCTGGCTGCTTACTACAGAGCCAAGCTAGACAAATGAGAGAGAGCGGCTGAATTGAGAAAAGCTGCCAAGGGTAAGTCAACCGCTCCTGAACCGCAACCTCAACCGCAACCCCCTTCTCAAACCCAACCGCCTCCACCTCCAACTCAAACCCTTGTTCAAACTCCACCTTCATCACCTATTCAAAACTAACCCACCTCACCTATCCATCTCCCAAACCGCTCTCCCCCACTCAACCACCAAGAGCTGAAACCGCTCAGGGGAGAATCCTAAAAAGAGGAGGTATAAAATGATGGCCAAGAAGGCAACTCCTACCAAAGGGCCAAAACATTTTCTTCAACGTGTTGCTCAGGCCAATGTGAAAATTCCTAGTGAGACTGACTCTTATTTTGATAGGGAATCATCCTCTCGCTCACTCTACCTCACATTCCTCCTCCCAACTAATTTCCACACCCTCAAAACAAAGATTCACCTTTACCTCTTGCCTTTTCTGAATGAACCTCCAAACCATCAGTAGGCCAAGCTCACTCCACTTCAAAATTTAGGGATCCAACTCCTTCACCATCTCACTCTCCCATACACCAAACTACCCCTCCTGCTTCAAACCGCGCCCAAACACCTCCACATAAAACTTCTACCCCTCCTCTCTCTCCTCAACAGAAAACCCCTTCTATTTCTCGTCCACACCTCTCAAACTAACTCCTCCTCACATTCAAATCTCAACACTAAAAATCTTCCAACTTCCACAAATCCTCCTCCTCTAACTCACCTATATCAACCACCCCAATTTCAACCACCCCAATCCCAACCGCCTTTGCTACCTTACCTCAACCCAAACACTACCCATTCCACCATCAACCACCCAATCTTTCACAATTCCAACCTCTCGTATATTCCAAACTCTTCATACCAATCTACCCCAAACCACTCCTCCTACCTTTTCTCAACCCCCTCCTTCATTCACCCATATTCCTTCTACTTCAACCACTCCTCCTCCTACTGACTACTCTCAAATTCTTTCAACTCTCAACCTTATCCAAAGCCTGTTGGATTTTGGGGTTACAAACGCAGCGGAAGAACTTAGAAATAACAACAAAATCCTAGCCCTAAGATCCGTCTAGCATAAAGAGATTAGAAATTTATATGAGATAGAATTTACATACCTTGAATGCGATTTTTTAATTCAAAATAGATCTCCAATAGCGAATGTCAAAATGAATCTCAAAAACTGTTGATGAAGTTTTTAGATCTTCTCCTTGTTCTTTACCTTGTGATGAATCAATGAACGAAAGGCTTCAAGCTTTTGGTGATTAACTTACCACCCTCTATCGGTAATCCACACTTGAACGGACCAAGAACGCTTCTTGATTGATTGCTAGATGATCCCGATTATTGAAAACGATTTTCAATAATCAATGGCTAAAAGTGTTTTGATCTTTGATTCTAAATCTAGATCTCAATTTGTGTTTCATAAATCCCAAAATTACTTATGAATTATGGCTGCAAGAGGTTTATATTTATATCATATAAAACCCTAATCCTATTAGTGTAAGTACCCAAATCTGGCTCATGCCTTCCGGTTAAGTTTCCCGGCAATTCCCCGGACTTTCCTAAAGTTCAGGGGCAATTTGGGAACTTTCCCAAACCTTCCAAGGGGTGAAGGACTTGCTAGGAATTAAAATTCCACGTAGTCCCTCGCTGGAAAGGCCTTCTAGAATGCCACTTTGCATGATTCTAGAAACAGGCTGAGTCACTAAAGGATAAGACCGCACGACTTCATTTGCCAAAGGTTAATGCCGCACGGCTTCATTAGGAAACACAAAACTGCCTATAAATAGAGGCCTCCTCTATTCATTTTGAGATACAATTTTGAGCACTGTTACTCTGCCCAACTGAAACCACGAATTTCCAGTGACCAAACCTCACTCAAAATCACCTCCCTCCTCTCCAAAATCCACCCAAAGTCACTCCTTCCTTAGGAAAACTTCAAGGGAGATAGAGAAACACCACCATTGGTAACCTCTCCTTCCTTTCTCCTTGAAATATACTTATTATCTTGTTGTATTGCTCATTTGCTATTTATCTTGCCATTTATTACCTTTATATGTGATTTATTGTCATAAAGATCAAGTCTTTACCATGTAGATCATCATACCCCCTTTCCCCTTATCACATGGGATTCATGGAGAATCCATCCCAAGGATGAACAAAAGACCACAAATGGCTTGTTCTAGGGTGGATTCCTCACATGATGATGTGAAAAATGTCATCTTTATCATATAAAATGTTATCTTTACATAAAAATGTCATCTTTACTTTCATAGATGTCATCCCCTCTCCATTGACCTTGCTTCCAAGGATTGTCCACCTAAAATGTTCTTAAAGGACATAGGAAAGCCTCAAAGGTCCTCCCTTTACATTCATAGTATTAGCTTTCATAGTGATCATTACACTTGTTTTCATAAAAATGCCATCTTTACTTTAAAAGTAACTCCCCCATGTCCCTCATGGTTGGATCACTCTCCAAGGATTGCCTAGTGACCTTCCTAAGGCACAAAAAGGCATAGGATGAGTATAAAGATCCAATCTTTATACCCCTCCCCTTATTCCCTTTGGTACTTGAAGCATCTCTTGGGGCGTAGCGGTGTAAAGGTCTCATCTTTACATCGTTTCCTCCACATAAAGATGCCATAGTCGAAGTCCCTTTAGAGACGGACGAACCTAAGCCCCTAGATCTCCGATCATCACTTGAGACGAGCATAAATGTCCCGATCAAGCTCAAATCGTCTCAAGACGTAGGATTGATGGGCAAAGGTCCTTCCTTTCTAAAGAGTCTCATTCTTGGACTATAAAAAATGTGTCCCTATTCTGATCACATATAACCAAAGGTCACTTAATGATGATCATAAGTCCAAGATGAGTACGGGATCAAAATCCAAGGAATCCATAGCGATAACCAACTCATGGTTTATACGTCCAGAAGACAACTTGGCACATTCCCTCCCCTTTTCAAATCACATCTCACACACGAAATCACAAAACAAGCACGAAAATTGGATCTTGGAAGACTTGCTTCAAAAAGGCTCCTTGGGTGAACGCCAAACGTTCTTCCCAAGGAGTAACTTAACCTCCAGACCCTAATCCTTTTTTTCAAAGTTTCGAGAAAATCAAAATGGCATGGCGACTCCATTTTTTTCAATTTAAACCGGATGTCTTCAAACTGTTGTGAAGCAGTGACCCCTTACACGTGAAAGCGACTCAAAAAAAAGAAAAACGCCGCGATCTTTGGGCACACATTCACAGTTTGGCGACTCCGCTGGGGAAGATTAAGTTTTTTTTAAAAAAAAGATACTCAGTATATAGGTGGAAACCATTAAATTTCCTCTTCAACGCCTCCTTGTGGAGTCGGGGATAAATTATGGTAGAGCAATGCCACGTACCGGTATCATTTCAAAAGAAAAAACTTTTGTGGGTTAGCCTTCCGCCGCGGATCCAAATTTCGCGCTTGCTTTCTTTCTTATGCTTTGCATGCATCTTGGTTTTTGGGATTGTGCATATTCTGAATATTGAACATGAAGGTTTCTGGAGCTGAAAAGGTGCCAAAATGTTCGGGGAACAACCAGGAAATGAAAAAATTTTGGAACCTGGAAAATTGCTTGATCCAGCCGTACGGCTTGATCTTCTCAGATCCTAGCCGGGCGGCTTCTTTGGGCAATTCCACCAGGACACAATCTGAGGTTAATCTGGCAGCTTAGGCAGCTTGGGGCTATTCAGTTCCAAGACTGATCGGGCTTCAGAAAATTTACGTGCTTAATTGTTGCATTTCCCCCGTCCCGAAAATCATTCCTTTTAAAACACATTTATGAAAATTTTTGTTTTAACTCAAAAAGGATCATTTTTAGGAGGCCGCACACTACGCGCACCATTATATCATGTACACTTTGCAAGCACGTTCTTTTAACCCGGGGTGGTTGTTCAGCTGCAGTCACGGACAGCATTACGATGCTCCCGGGCGCGCACGAAATCATCCCAAACTCCCCATGGCAGCCAGTGTTGACCAATGCACAGTCCGTGTCACACATTTTAAAACCGTGACTTTTGGTTGGTTTTTGGTCTAGACCGTGTCATATAGCCTAATTGCATACCCCCGTAAAGGTCAAACCTTAGCCCATGACGAAAATCAAGATCCTTCGCGCAAGCAAAACTCTACCGAAATTCCGCCAAGGAAGAACTAGCAGAATATTGACTCCGGCATTGACTTTGACTTTGACCCGCACGGGACACGTAAAGGTCAAACCTTAGCCCATGTCGAAATTCAAGATCCTTCGCGCAAGCGAAACTCTGCCGAAATTCTTCCAAGGAAAAACCAGTAGAATCTTGACTCCGGCATTGACTTCGACTTTGACCCGCACGAGATACGTAAGAGTCAAGCCTGAGTCCATGCCAAAAATCAGGATCTTTCGCGCAAGCAAAGCTCTGCCGAAATTCCGTCAAGAAAAAATTGGCAAGATCTTGACCCGGCATTGAATTTGACTTTGACTCACGCAACGTATGCAACAAAGCTCAATGTGATGCTGTGTCATTCGGCTTTTACCGTCTGACCCATGCCTATTATTTTCTTGGACAATGCCAAAGTCAAAACGTCAATCGCGCAAGCGAAACTCTGCCGAAATTCCGTTAAGGCTGAAAGACGAGACTTTCCCGGCATTGCCTTGACTATAATCCGCATCGCTCGTGCGTTAAAAGTTCCTATGACCCACTAGACCTTAGGAGCGTTCTTCTCTCTCGGTCGGTGGGATCCGCGTGCCCTATAGGACCCTCACTCAGGGCTGTCCACCCTGGGAGGTCAAAATACAGGTGGAAAATGAGGGGCTTATAGACGTAGTGACGGAACCCACTGATCCAGGATCTAGATTAGTTGCCAAAAAGAAGGGCAAACCCTTTTCCAACCAAATTGAAATCAATAAAAGACACCATTTTAAGTAAACTGGAAGATTCTTAATTTGCATATTGCTTGAGCCTTCAGCCTAAACCCCTACCCCAGAGTCTAAACCTTACCTATCCCTTTCCTGCAGCGAGAAAGAAGTGGGTGAGAATACCGGGTCAGCGGGTTGTCAGTGCAGAATTCTCAGATAGCTCACCAGAATCCTCAGTTTTGTCAGCCTAGAGAGTCAGAATGGCAGATTTGACGAAAACAAGGCGGTGGTTTGGGTAACCCGATGACTAGGGAAGAAGAGCTAGCCTTAGCCTTGGAAAACAGTCGTAAGGTCCATGAGGAATAGCATGCCATGCTTATCGATGCACTCCGTCGTCATGAGGTTCAGATAGTGGTCGAAGCCAATGGTTCCTTGGTCATGGTAGAAGATGAGACTCCAGAAGCAGCAATCTCAGATCCTCCAGCCTATAACCAATGCCCTCCTCCATCCACCTACGATCCTTTACCAAGGACTACCCCTTTTCAGTCCTTTCCAATGTCCCAGGCCATCAGGGCTCCCACACCCTCGCCTCCTCAGATAAGGCCCAGCTTCATTCCCTACCAATAGAGAACAAGTGCCACAGCCATCCCAGTCACTCAGTCTCTGCATTATCCCATGGGACTTACTCCCTCTCCTCAGTATGAACCAAATCCCCTGATCCCAAAACTCCAGTATCTGTGAATGTGTGCCCCAAAATTTGGATTCACGCGAGTTTGAAGACATCCGAGTTATTTGAAAAACGGAGTCGCCACGCCATTTTGATTACCTCAAAACTTTGAAAAAAAGGTTTTATGGGTTCGGAGGTTAAGTTACCCCTTGGGAAGAACGTTTGGCGTTCACCCAAAGTGCCTTGCCGGAGCAAGTCTCCCTAGATTTCATTAATCGTGTTTGCTTGCGTGCTTTCTTTGTGTGCATGTGTTTGAAAATAAGGGGGGGGGAATGTCCCAAGTTATCTTCCGGACGTACAAACCATTTGTTGGTTGTCGCTCGGGATTCCTTGGAATTTATGTATTTGGGATTATGATCCCGTCCTCATCTTATGACTTGTGATCATCGCATTTTAAACCTTGGGACCCTCGGGACTTGCGTGATCGAGAGAATGACTCTCTTTTGGGTCAAAGATGAGGTTCTTTAGGAAGGAATGTCCTTAGCCCATCAATCCTACGCTTTAAGACGGTCGAGCTCGTATAGAGGCTTCATACTCATTCTTAAGCGATAATCGGAGATATAGGGTTCAAGGTTATCCTTTTCCTAAAGAAATCATGAACCTTTAATGGAAGGAACGATGCAAAGATGAGAACTCTTACACCGGTCCGTTCCAAGGTTGGGGGAAAGGGGAAATGCATGATGAAAAATGACTCTTTAATGAAAAGATGACATTTTGGTTTTAGCAAATGATGCTTTTTGATTGAAAGAAATGATCTTTATGCAAATGATGCATAAAGATAGCATTTTTATGCAAATGATGCATTAGAAAAGGGGGGTTTTGATGCAAAGGATGCATTTTTATTGAAAAAGATTTGATCTTTGTATGCAAATGATGCATAAAGATAACATTTTTATTGGAAAATAGGGATTTTAGGTGCAAAGGATGCACCTTTATGAAAAAGACTACATTTTTATGACAAATGAGGTCTTAATGCATGCAAAGGGGGAAGGGGGTGATAAAGATATGATCTTTATGAATAAATGCCAAGTCCCAAGCAAGATATATGAATGCAATGAGCAAGTATATCAATTAAAATGCAAGGTTAGGGCGTGCGAGGTTACCAATCGTTTCCTTTGCTTCTTCGGACGGAGCAAGGAGGAGAGGTTCTTCTTGGGTCTTCAAGGAGGAGGGAGATGGCTTCTTGAGCTTCTTCTTCGCTTTCTTGAGCCTTCAAGGGGTTTTCTTCACGTCTGGACTGCTATGGAGTGTGTGTGTTTGATTGTTTGTGTTGTTGTTGTGTCGAAATGGGTAGAGGAGGGCTCTATTTATAGGCAGTCTGGATAAGGCTAATGAAGCCGTGCGGCTGCAGGCCCTTTGCAAATGAGGCCGTGCGGTCTTATCCATTATGACTCAGCATTCTAGAACCATGCAAGGTGGCATTATTCTAGAACCTTCCCTCCTAATTAAAAAAACGTGTTTCTTAATTAGGAAGGATTCCCTTCAGCCTTTATTTAATAAAAAACAGTTCCGGAATGTTTAGAACATTTGGGAAGGTCTGGGGAATTACCGGAAAACTTACCGAAATTGTCGGGAAAATTAGCCTAAGGCATGAGCCAGATTTGGGTACTTACTGGAAGCCCCTCGGCAACGTCACTTGCAAGGCGAGTGGGGTTGTCGATAGAAAAAGGATCCGATCTCGGCGAATGCCGAGACGGATTGGGAGACCAAGGTGGTCGAGTGGCCGAACCTTTTGGAAGGCTACCTACGTATCCCGGAGGAATCAAGCCAGCCGTAGTTCGGGATTAGGATCCGCTGGGGAAGGAAGAAGAGAAACCGGTCTCTTGCCGGGTAAAAGAAGAGAAAATGACCTAGGAGGTCAAGCAATTGATCCTACTGGGGACATGCTAGGAGTGACCCAGGTGGTTGAATATTTGAACTTTTATGAGGGGGCGCTTTATCACTGAGGAGTGACAAAGGGACAGGGTGACCAAAGTGGTCGAATGGCTGGACCTTTTATAAAAGGCTACCTACGTATCCCGGAGGAATCAAGCCTTGATCGTAGTTCAAGCATCACTAGATAGTTAGGAACGATGTCTAGGATCCTTGAGATTTTGACAATTCGGAGGCTGTCACCTGATGAAGCTAGAGCTTATGGCGCTATCTCTTTATGACGGAGATAGAGGTAACTTGAGTTGGGAAACTTGAGCGTACGTCACTATTCGCGGATAGAGGTAGCACAAGTTGGAATGACTTGGGCGTACGTCACTATTCGCGGATAGTGGTAGCACAAGTTGGAATGACTTGGGCATACGTCACTATTCGCGGATAGAGGTAGAACAAGTTGAAATGACTTGGGCGTACTTCACTATTCGCGGATAGAGGTAGCACAAGTTGGAATGACTTGGGCATACTTCACTATTCGCGGATAGAGGTAGCACAAGTTGAAATGACTTGGGCATACTTCACTATTCGCGGATAGAGGTAGCACAATTTGAAATGACTTGGGCATACTTCACTATTCGCGGATAGAGGTAGCACAAGTTGAAATGACTTGGGCATACGTCACTATTCGCGGATAGAGGTAGCACAAGTTGGAATGACTTGGGCATACGTCACTATTCGCGGATAGAGGTAGCACAAGTTGGAATGACTTGGGCATACGTCACTATTCGCGGATAGAGGTAGCACAAGTTTAGAGTTCTGACAATTCGGAGGTTGTCACCTAGTGTTATCCCGTTATAACGGAATTAACGGAGGTGACTGGGAATAGAGCTTGATTGCTAAAGAGATAAGGGATGTTTTCTGAAAAGATGTTATCTTGGTTAAAAGATAACGGAAATTGCATGCCCAAGTGGAAGGTGCTGGGGCAGGATTGTAATTTCTGCTCAGAGCGAATGAAGCCGCCCGGCATGAGATGGAGAAAAAGGAGTCGTACGGCTAGAAGCCTGTTTTTTCCAGATTATTTAAAATCAGGTTTTGAACGGGCATTGGGCACTTGTTGCCGCCCACTTCAGCCGAGAGAGAGAGAAGAGAGAGAGAGAATTTCGAAATTCTTCAACCCCTTTTTGCTTCCCTTTGATTTGAGATGGATCCGGAGGGCAATCCCATACCGAGGCAAGCAAGGAGAAACATCTCGGCGGCCGCGAGAAGGAGGAGAAAGGAGCTCGTGCAGACGGAAAGGAAGTATGACTTCCTTACGCCTCCATCGGAGCTTTACCCGGGGAGAAGGGAGCATAAATCAACGAACCCGCGATCGGTTGGGGTAAGCATTCTCATTTTGCTCAAATCCGATGATTTTGCTTGATTTTTTGAATGATTTAGGGCTTGACCCGAATTTTAGGATTTTTGAATGATTTTTTGAATAATTTTGAGATGCATGAACAACCTATGAGGCTAAGAATGTGCAATGTGCAACTTGTTTGATGAAAATTATGAGAATGACTCACTTTTTTCTCGCAAAATGAAGTAGGAATGAGAATTTTTCAAAATATGAGACGGAGTTCTTGCCTTGTGCTAGAACTAGGTCAAAATTCTGATTTTCAATGAGAAAACATGATTTTGAAAATGATTCATACATGCCATTTTTTTTTTTTTTTTGAAAGAATAATGCTTATGTGTGAAGAATTGTGATTTTGTGCTTTAGGAAAGCAATGACGCGTTTCAAGTGATGAAAGACACGTTTTTGATGCAAAAGATATGCTAGAAAAACTTTTATGAATGCTTTTCTTTTGAAAATATGTGCACTTTTGAATATATGCATGCTTTTGAAATGATATGAAGGACTGACGCTTCTTTTTGATGTGCTTGTCTACAGGAGAACAAGTCTAGAGGACCTTCCGAGATTGCGGTTAAGCTTTGGCGAGAGGATGCCGGATTTTGAGAAGGATGGGGCAAATCCCAGCCGGTGGTGAGGGCTCTCTTGGCTTGGATGCATTCGTAGAGGCCATCGGCGGGGGTGTTCACATCACCTCTAAGAGCAAGGGCTTGGTCCGGGCCCTTTACGAGTTACGGTGGGATAGTACCCATAGCTTTCACACAGTGAGGAGAGGCGCGGTGACTCTGCCCGATTTCACGGCTATTGTGCGGCCTACGAGTTCACCGGGAGGCCCGTGACTTGGAGAGACCACATCACGGCGGAGGAGTTCCCGGGCTTTGGTCGGGTTTGAGCGATTCCCAAGGGGCAGGGATGGAGACGCGGAACGTCGAGGTGGCGATTCGAGACTTGCATGCGAGAACTTTCTTTGCTAATGATGTGGCCCTTGGCAGGTGGCTAGAGCATTCATATGGTTGATGCTATCGGTCACCATTTTGCTAATTCTGGGACGATAGCTATGACTTGCCTCCACGACTCTGGAGGATGTTGATGGGATAGGGACGGTCTCTTGGGGAGAGGCCGGATTGGCGGAGCTCTACTTCTCGTTGGACATGTACGGTCGGAACAAAGCCGCTTCCATGGGCCTTTTCTTTTGCCCTTGAGGTAGTCTCCTTTTTTTCTTTTCTCTTTTCTGTCTTGAGACTTTCATAAGAGAGAAAATGACCTTTTGATGTTTTGAACATGCGAGGCTGGTTTTGCGAGGTGATCGGGTTCTTCCCTTGGAACCGGCAGAGTGATGTCACCATCTTCCCTGCTATGGTTATTTGGAGGGGAGATGCGAGAGATAAATTCACGGGAAGACCCGGATTACCTTCGACTACAAAATGGTGAGGCCGGTCATCAACGAGGATGGGCACGATGGAGTGGACTTCTACCCACAGGGCGGGTATCCGAGAGATTTTCTTTGGGAGATGCCATCGAGGTGACGAGGCGAGAGGAGGTGGCTCACGGGGCGACATGTGATGTCATTTATGGGGACCGCTTCTCGAGGCGGCATGGCCATGTTCCCCACTAGATGCCATTACTCCTTCGACCCTCCCGGCCACGGATGCTGCGGCCCGAGGGGACTGGCGGTGGATGAGATTGAGAGGTACCGGGCGGGCGTGGCTGCGGAGGAGTACTTTGACATGGACACCCCCTCTGTTGTGTTTGTGGAGCGGCGCTGAGGACGCCACGAAGCTAGTGAAGGCGGCGGTTACTCGGGGATATGGGGAGGATGAGCCTGGGACCCGCCGATCCCTCCTGCGCATCTGTCCTACGTGATCCATGGAGTGCCGAGGAGGATGAGGATACTGTCCCCGATGCTAGGGAGCCCCGGTACACCTTGCCACTGATAGCGCTTTGTAAGTGTACTCTTAGGGTCTTATTCCCTTTTTAGCTTTCAGATTTTACGCTTTTTGCAATTTTACGAGATTTTACGAGATTTTTCTCTTCTTTTTCTCGGGTTCCGGCTCGTACTTACGATAGGGTGGTCGGGCGAGAATAGGGCTGGAAGGACATGTGCCGGTCTCTTCGAGGAAGGCGCTGCGCTTCGAAGGCGGCGGCGGATGCACGGGAGCACAGGCGCAAGAGACGGCACGTCGGGGCACGGCGTCTACCTCATCGGCCTCGGAGTACTCTTCCCGGTGCCATGCCTCGGGGCGGGGACCCAACGGCCCGACATTCTGGAGCGGTGGCGAGTACGGGCACGATAATGTCCATTTGTCTGACGTGAGCGACCGGGAGGACTTGATGAGGAGGCTAGCATTTATGAGGCGAGCGCGATGAGGAGGAAGAAGAATCGGAGGCCTAGGAGGTCTCTAGAATAGATTTGGAACGAAAACAAACAATTTACAATTTTTATGCACAACTTGTTTATTTTTTGCTTTATTTGGGCGTAGATGGGCGAAAACATTGTATTTATGTTTTATTTGCTTTTCTAATTCATGCTTTTTCAATTTGCATATTATCGAGCCTTGGGGCAACTTTTTTGCTTGGAATTGGAAATTTGGCCTAGGCCAAAATGATTTATAATGGTGTATGAATGCTTGAATGGCTTGGATATGTTTTTGTACGGGTTTTGGTTGAAAAAGTGGGGTGAAAACTCCCTTGGGCAGCAACTTTGGTTGCTTTGCAGAATTTCTGCGAGAGGGCTAATGTAGCCGTGCGGCATGGCCTTGATGGCAAATGAAGCCGTGCGGCTAACGGTTCTGTACGAGCAGTTATTTTACGAATAAAAGCAAGGCTTGGCCATTTCATTTCATTTTCACTCTAGACTTGTCCCAATTGTTCCCAGAGCATATTTTGGACCTAAAAGCACCATCTTTGAACACTTTGCGATGGAGAAGCCCGTTAGATTGCAAAGGGAAGCGAGACCATTTTCTATCCGGTCTTCAATCTTGGGCGAGACATAACTTCCAAAATCACAAGGGAGCTTGATTCTTCCTTCAAGATCAAGTCTTTATGGCATTTGAGGATCTCCCGCCCGATTGGGATCTGTTGAGAGCCGCGGCAAAGTTAGGACGTCAGGAGACATGTTTATTGCTTTTCTTACAACGAAATCGTCCCAACGCACGAAGACTTTGAGCCTTGATTGGGGGTCCCGAGGCGAGGCTATATCTATTCCGCTGATCGGAGACGTGCCGGTGACGGTAAAGCTTGCATCTTTTACGCATATTCCTTTGGGAGAGGCCGAGAGGATGATGGTAGCCCGGATAGGATTGACCTTTACGATATCCGGGCGGGTTTGGGTCTCCGAATATGGCTGCGACCACGGTGGCTATGGATGCTTTCATTCTCTGCGTATTCTCCGTTTTGTTCCTTCTTGAGTCCAGTGGGGATGCTGTCATAGTGTCCTCTTGGACATGGTCGAGGCTGCGAGTGGGAAGGATATTGTCCCATGGTTTTGGGAGAGACATTTCATGGGATCGATAGGATGGCTCGGGAGACCGTTTCATGAGGTCAGGAGTCCGGCTATGTTGACTCTGTGGGCTGCGGGGAGAGGCTCGGGGCTTTGCACGGGGCTTTGCCGACTCGGTGCCCTTGGGTGATTTCTCGGAGAGGTGCACCTAGAGCGGCGAGCAGGGGTAGGCTGGGAGGCGATGATGGCTAGGCTATCCACTTCGGACATCCGTTGGTGGATACCACATTGGAGGTTGCGGACCCGGGAGGATATTTCGGGAGTCTTATCTTTGTGAGGGTTCCGGGATTCTGGCGGGTCCTTCTACATACCTGCTTGGTATCCGGGCGGTTTGGGGCTTTACGGGAGCCATTGAGTGATTGGGGAGGACATCCGGACCATGGAGGTGGTGTCATTGGATATGAGAGATCCGGCCCGGCTTCTCTTTCTTCTCGAGGGCTTGGACACATCTTGCTTTCCCACCCGGGGCTATCTTCGGGAGCGGGAAGAGCACCATCTTGACCACTTTGTCTACTTGGGTGAGTACGAGAGGGAGATGGGAGCGACTCGAGGCTATCTTGGAGGATAGGCGTCGAGGCTTTATTGGGAGGCGGCGTGACTCGAGTAGGACTACGAGGGAGGCGAGGCTAAGGCGAGTTGCCATAACCAATCGAGGTGACTTGGTCGGAGATATGGAGGCTCGGTACAAGAGATTGTCAGAGGTCGCTCCTTTGGCCCGAGGCTCGAGAGGGAGGAGGTGCGGACTCGTGCTCGTATAGAGAGAGCGCTCATTGACACGGGGTTGGTAGAGGCTCCGGTGAGGATACCGGAGGTCGGGATGAGGGATACCGAGCATTATTGAGAAGAAAAGGAAGAAGACTCGATGAGGCCGAGGAAAAGGGAAGAAAGGCGAAGAAGACTCGGCGAATGACGGTGACAAGTCTTTTCTAAAGATCCTCTTATTGCCATTTGCAAACACATTAGTTTATTTAGGCATTTTATTGTATTTTAGATCTTTTTAGCGAGGTTAGCGAGTTAAGAGGTAGACCGTGCTTGAACTCATCAAGAAGTTTTTAACTTGTAATGAACAAGAAATATTATTTTAGAAATTAGTCAAGACACATTTCATGGAAATTCAAATGTCTTTATTGATTGGGACCCGTTTTATGAAAACTGAAATACCCTTTATTATTTAGGACGTACTTCATGGAAGCTTGATTGTCCTTTTTATTACTTAGGACGCATTTCATGGAAACTTAATTGTCCTTTTTATTGTTTAGACCGAACCATATATGGCTGCCTACGTTCCCCTTTTACAAGAAAGGCTAAGGGGCTCAGGTCTTCGTAGTTCATTACGAGTGAACCAATTTTTTATGTGCGGCCATTTGTTTTTGCCTAGACCGCCCTTTTTTGGGGTTTTCGGCCCTAGTGGGCATTACTCTTTTTGCACTAAGATTTTTTTCTTTTTTTTTTTTTTTTTTTATGTGCTGTCTTTTGCCTAGACCGCCCTTTTTGGGGTTTTCGGCCTAGTGGGCATTACTCTTTTTGCACTTTTCTTTTTTTTTTTTTTATTATTTTTTTTGCACTTTTTTTTTTTTTTATCAGACATAGTATCTTCGGAGTTTATCACCATTGACCGGGTGGACAAAGGGATTGCCATCCAAGTGCAAGCTTCATTGCTCCTCCCGACGGTATCTTACGCACCACATAAGGGCCGATCCAGACGGGTTCCCATTTTCCCGGGGTTGTCTGCGGTAGGGGGCTTTACTTTCAGCACTAAGTCGCCCTCTTTGATATCTCTGGCCTTGACCTTTTTATCAAACGCTCGGCCATTCGCCTCTGGTAGGCTCGGGTGTGTTCCATGGCTTTTAGCCTTCTCTCGTCAAGCGGGGCTAACTCATCATGCCGGGCTGCGCAACCATTCCACTTCATTGACACTGTTTTCCGGAGGACCCTTAATGACGGGATTTCCAACTCAGCCTGGTAACACTGCTTCCATCCCGTAAGTTAGGGCAAAAGGAGTTTCTCCTGTGGGCACATTCGACGGACGTTACGTAGCCCCGAGTGCTAGGTGCGGCTTTTCGGGCCAATCACGACCACGGGTGGCCATCTTCCGGATGATCCGCTCGAGTGTCTTATTAGCGGCTTCCACGGCTCCATTGGTTTGAGGTGCATGCGGGGACGACTTGTGGCGAGTAACTACGAATTCGACGGCGATCTATCGCGAGTCTCCTTCGAAGTGTGACCCATTATCGGAAATGATCTCGTTGGGCACCCCATATACGCACATTATGTTTTCTTTGATGAAGCTGGGCCACTTTTGGAAGTGAGGACCTTGTAGGACTTGGCCTCTACCCACTTTGTGAAGTAGTCGATGGCTACCAACACGAACTCGTGCCCATTGCTTCTCTGTAGGGATATTTTCCCTATCACGTCAATGCCCCAAGTTGCAAACGGCCAAGGAGTCGTCATGCGGTACGGTCATGAGGTGGGAGATGGTTGAGGTTGGCAAACCGGCGGCATTTGTCGCGAGTTCGGACGTGTTGAATGCGATCTGTTTCCATGGAGATCCGGTAGTAACCCATTACGAGGATCACTTGCATCGGGGCTCTGGCATTCATGTGAGGACCGCGGGGACCATTGTGGACTTCGGTCATCAACTCTTCGGCTCTTTCTTGAGTGACACATAAGAGGAGTGGTCCTTGATACCGCTTCTTGTATAGGTTGCCTCCTAGAATGACATAATGAGAAGCCAACCTTTTCGGGGCTTGTAAGCTCTTGGCTCAGATACCTTCTTTTGGTCTACCTTCTTCGTCTCGAAAGCTGACTCTCCGTCTTTGAGGAATTGGTAAATACGATTGTACCAAGGTTCCTTTATAGGCTCGGGTCCCAGGTCCACTTCACAAAGAAGGTGGGGCTTCTCTTCTACCCACTCTGAAGGGCTTTATGGCTTTTCCTCGGGGATCTCTACCAATGAGGCTAGAGTAGCTAGAGCATCTGCGAATCTGTTCTTTTCCCTCGGCAAGTAGTGGAAAGTCACTTCTCTGACTGTCCGATCCAACTCCTCCATATGGGCATGATACCGTTGCGGATTAGGGTCCGAGTCTTCCACTTGTTGGAGACTTGGTTGATGATCAGTGAGTCTCCGTAAACTTCGAGCTCCTTGACATTTCTTTCTAAGGCGGCCTCCAAACCGGCAATGCGGGCTTCATACTCGGCGGCATTGTTCGTGGCGGGAAAGTTCAACTTGAGGGCTATGGGGGTATGCTCATCTTTCGGATCGACCAATAGCATTCCTACACCATTTCCTCTTTTGTTAGCGGCTCCGTCAAAGAACAATTGCCATCTATTTTCGAGGCTCAAGCTGCAAAGATCCCTTCATCCGGAAATTGGGGTTCGGGCCCTTTGTCTTCATTCTTGGGGAAATTCGCCGGGTGATCGACAATGCTTGACCCTTGATGGCCTTTACGGTCACATAGTTGATGTCGTATTACGCCAAGAAGAAGGACCACTTCGCTAAACGCATCGAGAGGGAAGGCTTGTCAAAGATGTACTTGATGGGGTCCATTTTCGAGACCAAGTTCACGGGGTGGGCTTGCATATAATGCTTCAACTTGCCGACTACCCGGACCGATCTGCACAAGTCTTTTCACATCTTTGAGTAATTGAGCTCGCTCCCTTGTAGCTTCCGGTGACAAAGTAAATGGCATTTTCTACCCGAGAGTCTTTCTTCTCCTTGAGCAAGCATAGCCCCAGCTGCCGTGTCGGTGACGGTGAGATAGAGCGAAGAGGCTTACTGTGTCTATGTGGGGGCATAGTGCAGGGATGTACTAAGTATGCCTTGATCTGGTCAAAGGCATCTTGGCATTCTTCGGTCCATTACGTGTCCACATTCTTCTTCATGAGCTTGAAGATGGGCTCGCACATAGTGGTCAACCGATTGAAGCGGCTAATGTCTTGCAATTTACCCATGAAGCTTTTGACTTACATGCGGGTTTGAGGTGGCCTCATATCCATGATAGCTTTGATCTTTCGGGGTCAACTTCTATACCTCGCTCCGTGACCATGTACCCGAGCACTTTTCCCCTTGTCACTCCGAAGGTGCATTTGGCGGGGTTTAGTCTCATGGAATCTTTGTCTCGGCCTCTCAAAGAATTTTCGTAGGTCAACAAAGTGCTGCCCACCTTCTCCTTTGGAGTGGATTATCATGTCGTCTACGTAGACCTCAATCTCCTTGTGGATCATGTCATGAAAAAGTGCGGTCGCTGCCCTTTGGTAAGTAGCCCCGGCATTCTTGAGCCCGAATGGCATTCTTGTATAACAGATGGGTTCCCACGGTGTGGTGAAGGCTGTCTTTTCTTGGTCTTCCTCGGCCATCTTGATCTGGTTGTAGCACTGCAAAACCATCAACGAAGGATTTGACTTCGTAGTTGGCGATGGAGTCCACCGGGATGTCTATGTTTGGCGAGGGTAGTCGTCTTTGGGGCTGGCCTTGTTCGAGATCTCGGAAATCCACACGGCGGCGCACCTTCCCATTGGCCTTGGTTACGGTCACGATGTTGGACAACCATGTCGGGTATTCAATAACTCGATGAACCCTACCCGCAGTAGCTTCTCAATTTCTTCTTTGACTGTAGAGACCATTCCGGCTTGATCTTTCTCGGTTTACGCTTTGCGGCTTAGCATCGGTGCTAGAGGGATTACGTGCTCTACTATCGAAGCTGTCTAGCCCGGCATATCTTTGTATGACCATGCAAACACGTCGACGTATTCTACGAGCGGCTCGATCAATCTGTCCCTTTCAACCCCCTGGAAGAAGCTTCCAATCTGTGTCTCTTTAGGTTCCTCAATAGTACCCAAGTTCACACTTATCAAAACCTCCTCGGCGGCTTGGGCCCGGTTTTCCTCTTTTACGAAACACCTTAAAGATTTCTTTAATGTATTGTTCGTTTAGTGTGTTTGCATCTTGTTCAAATGATTCATTATTAAGCTGTTGTTAAGTTTTGAGTTAATTTATCATTTGTTAAGTTGGCAATAAGAGGATAATCGAGAAAGATTTGTCATTTCATTCAAGATAAGGGGAAAGATGACATCGATTACATTTTCATAATCCTCGGGCGTGAGGCCTTCGGATGACTACGAGGACTGGAATTCGAAGATTCCTGACTCAGCGAATAGACAACACGACTCTGGACCCTACACTACTTATTGACTCGAGGGGACTTGACAAGGGTTGGGCAGGGATCTCACTCCTTCTTCTTTGTTGCCACAGGGAGTAGCGGTCTTGCCGGCGTTCTTCGAAAGTTGGAGACTTTGAAGCGATCAAAAGCTTGCCGGAAATCATTAACGGGCGTGCGTGGAAAGATGGTGAGGGGAACTAAAGTAACTTGTTGCAATCTTTCGGCTAGCTCTTCCGTAGCGATGGACTCATTGATCGAAATGTCTGGCTCATCTTATCAATGCACTTCTTGATAACTCATTTTCTCTTTGCGATCTTGGACACCACGACCTTGTCGGTGTAGCCAATAGAAGGGTTGGCTTGGATAATGCGATGAAGTCTTCTTCGAGAGGATCTTAATTCTTCCTTGACCGGCTACGTATTCAATAGGCTTTACGTGATTTACGCTTCTAGATCTCGCTAGCTTCTCATTGAACTTCACGATGGCCACAAATTCAGCACTTTACGCTTCAAGAGGATCACGTACATGGGGATATCGAGTGGGTGTGCTTGGGGTGACGGGTTCCTTGACGAGGTTCCTTGGCATAATTGACATAGTAGTCGAACTTGCCCGAAGGCTCTCCCAAAGTTCCTACGCTCTTGTCCCCGGCTTCGTATCTTTCCTTAAGCTTTTTGTGTGGACTTTCTCTTCTTCTTCTTCCTTGAAGGAGCGTCCTCATTGATCCATTCTTGATACTCATACTCTAGGCGGTCTTCACAATCACATACATCATACCGGATGTGAGGCTTGGGTTGAGCTGGGATAGCCCCTCCAATTGCTTGGTCATTACCGTTGTGGATTACCATGTTGGCCATTTTGACACCGAAAAGGCGACAAAGCGAGGATTACAGCGGGCTGTACGAGGATTACTGCGCTAACAAGTCGGCGACCCGGTGTTCTCACCCACTTCTTTCTCGGCTGCGGGAAAGGGATAGGAAAGGTTTAGACTCGGGGTAGGTGTTTAGGTGAAGGCTCGGGCAATATGCAAATTAGAATCTTCAAGTTTACTTAAAACAGTGTCTTTTATTAATATCTATTTGGTTGGAAAAGGGGTTACGCCCTTCTTTTTCGTAACTACTCTAGATCCTGGATCGGTGGGTTCCGTCACTACGTCTATAAGCCCCTCGTATTCCACAGTATTTCGACCTCCCGGGGTGGACGGCCCGGGCGAGGGTCCTATAGGGCACGCGGATCCCACCGGCCAGAGTAAAGAACGCTCCTATCGGGTCTAGCGGGTCATAGGACCTTTCAACGCACGAGCGATGCGGATTATAGTCAAGGCAATGCGGGAAAGTCTCGTCTCTGCCTTGACGGATCTTTGACAGAGTTTCGCTTGAGCGAATGACGGTTTTTGACTTTCGGTAATGTCCGAGAATATAATAGGCATGGGTCGGGCGGCAAAAGCCGGATGACACGGTGTCACATTGAACTTCGTTGCATACGCAGTGCGTGAGTCGGAATCGAAGTCAATGCTTAGGTCAAGATCTTGCCAATTTTTCCTTGTCGGAATTTTGGCGAGCTTCGCTTGAGCGAAAGATCTTTTGATTTTGGCAAAGACTTGGTCTTGACTCTTACGCATTCCGTGCGGGTCAAGGTCAATAGTCAATGTCGGAGTCAAGATCCCACCGATTTTTCCTTGTCGGAATTTCGGCAGAATTTCGCTTGAGCGAAAATCTTGGCTTCCGTTATGAGCTAAGGCTTGACATTTACGTGGGTATGCAACTGGGCTATATGACACGGACTAGACCAAAAACCAACCAAAAGTCACGGTTTTTTGAAACGTGTGACACGGACTGTGCATTGGTCGACACTTTGTTTGCCATGGGGAGGTTGGGATGATTCCGTGCGCGCCGGGAGCATCGTAAGGCTGTCAGTGGCTGTTGGAACCACCCTCGGGTTTGAAGGACGTGCGTGCAAAAGTGTACGGGATATATCGGAGTGCGCGTAGTGTGCGGTCTCCTAAAAATGTTCCTTTTTGAGTTAAAACGAGATTTTCATAATGTGTTTTAAAGGAATGATTTTCGGGACGGGAAAATGCAACACATAAGCACGTAAATTTTCTTGGAGCCCCAGTCGAGCCATGGAGCCGAGTAGCCCCAAGCTGCTAGGGCTGCCCAGATTAACCATGATTTTTCCTGGTGGAATTGCCAGCTGAGGTCGTATGGTCGAATCCTATGAGGATTAGCCGTGCATTGCATGGATCAATTTTCCGGGTTCCACTCCTTTTGCTATTTTTCGGGTTGTTTCCCGTTTCAAAGTATGCACGAGATTCCAAGATGCAAATGATGCAATGCATGGTAAAGAAAGCAAGCACGATTAATGAAATCGGCGATGGGAGTCTAACCCGCTCAAAGGGAAAAGCTTTCTTCTATTTTTTTTTTCAAAATTATTTTTTTTTTTCGAAAAAGGGATACTTTGAGTACGTGGGATTGTTAAACCACCTTGTTATCCCAAGCCCCGGGTTAGGGAGCGATACGGGAAGGGTAAGTGGGGTCCACCTATATACCAAGTATCGACTTTTGTTTTGAAATATAAAGCTTTTCTCCTTTGGGATGATCCCAGTAGTCGCCAAACTGTGAATGTGTGCCCCAAATTTTTGTTTATTGGAATTCACGCGAGTTTGAAGACATCCGAGTTATTTGAAAAACTGAGTCGCCACGCCATTTTGATTACCTCAAAACTTTGAAAAAAGGTTTTATGGGTTCGGAGGTTAAGTTACCCCTTGGGAAGAACGTTTGGCGTTCACCCAAAGTGCCTTGCCGGAGCAAGTCTCCCTAGATTTCATTAATCGTGTTTGCTTGCGTGCTTTCTTTGTGTGCATGTGTTTGAAAGATAAGGGGGAATGTCCCAAGTCGTCTTCCGGACGTACAAACCATTTGTTGGTTGTCGCTCGGGATTCCTTGGAATTTATGTATTTGGGATTATGATCCCGTCCTCATCTTGTGACTTGTGATCATCGCATTTTAAACCTCGGGACCCTCGGGACTTGCGTGATCGAGAGAATGACTCTCTTTTGGGTCAAAGATGAGGTTCTTTAGGAAGGAATGTCCTTAGCCCATCAATCCTACGCTTTAAGACGGTCGAGCTCGTATAGAGGCTTCATACTCATTCTTAAGCGATAATCGGAGATATAGGGTTCAAGGTTATCCTTTTCCTAAAGAAATTATGAACCTTTAATGGAAGGAACGATGCAAAGATGAGAACTTTTACACCGGTCCGTTCCAAGGTTAGGGAAAAGGGGAATGCATGAAAAAATGACTCTTTAATGAAAAGATGACATTTTGGTTTTAGCAAATGATGCTTTTTGATTGAAAGAAATGATCTTTATGCAAATGATGCATAAAGATAGGGTTTTTATGCAAATGATGCATTGAAAAAAGGGTTTTGATGCAAAGGATGCATTTTTATTGGAAAAGATTTGATCTTTATATGCAAATGATGCATAAAGATAACATTTTTATTGGAAAATAAAGATTTTAGGTGCAAAGGATGCACCTTTATGAAAAAGACTACATTTTTATGACAAATGAGGTCTTAATGCATGCAAAGGGGAAGGGGGATGATAAAGATGTGATCTTTATGAATAAATGCCAAGTCCCAAGCAAGATATATGAATGCAATGAGCAAGTATATCAATTAAAATGCAAGGTTAGGGCGTGCGAGGTTACCAATCGTTTCCTTCGCTTCTTCGGACGGAGCTAGGAGGAGAGGTCGATCTTTGGTCTTCAAGGAGGAGGGATGTAGCTTCTTGGCCTTCCTTCTTCTTCTTCTTGAGCCTTGAGGGTTTCTTCACGTATTTCGAGTGTGTGTTTGATTGTTTCTGTATGTTGTTGTGTGTTGAAATGGGTAGAGGAGGGCTCTATTTATAGGCAGTCTGGATAAGGCTAATGAAGCCGTGCGGCTGCAGGCCCTTTGCAAATGAGGCCGTGCGGTCTTATCCATTGTGACTCAGCATTCTAGAACCATGCAAGGTGGCATTATTCTAGAACCTTCTCCCTAATTAAAAAAAAACGTGTTTTCTTAATTAGGAAGGCTCCCTACAGCCCTTATTTAATTAAAAACAGTTCCGGAATGCTTCCGGAACGCTGGGAAGGTCTGGGGAATTACCGGAAAACTTACCGAAATGTCGGGAAAATTAACCGGAAGGCATGAGCCAGATTTGGGTACTTACACTTGGCCATATTTTCAGCAGCCTGACTCACCCCACGACCGCTAGGTAATGGCACCAAATCAACCACATGCTAGGGATAGATGTGTACACCAAGGAAAAAGGTGACTTCCCTGTCGCCGAGTGTATAGCACTGTTGTAAGCAAACTCCACTTGTGGTAGCGAAAGATCCCACTGTTTCGGCTTGTCCCCACAAACAGTCCTAATCATGTTCCCCAAGGTCTGATTAGTGACCTCCGTCTGTCCGTCCGTCTATGGATGTGCTGTAGAACTCCTATTCAGTGAAGTGCCAAACATACGCCACAAAGTAAGCCAGAAGTGGCTCAGAAACTTGGTGTCCCTGTCCGAAGTAATGGACTTAGGAACCCCGTGTAGTCGCACAATCTCCCTGAAAAATAACTTCGTAATGTTGGAGGCATCCGCCGTCTTCTTGCAAGCAATAAAATGGGAGATCTTGGAGAATCGATCAACCACCACAAATACTGAATCCACGCCCCGCTGTGTATGAGGTAATCCCAATACAAAAATCCATGGACAAATCTAGCCAAATATCATCAGGGACAGGTAGAGGTAAATAAAGACCAGTATTTTGAGACTGACCTTTAGAAACCTGGCACACATAACACCTCCGAACAATAGAGCTCGCGTCCTTCCTCAGATGAGGCCAGAAATAACGCTCCTCCAAACTCGCGATAGTCTTGTCTCGTCCCAGATGTCCACTAAGGCCCCCGCCATGCAAGTCATGAATCAGCTTCTCCCGCAGGGAAGAAATAGGAATGTACAACCGATCTCCCTTGAACAGAAAACCATCTCGGACATGAAAATCTGCGCTAGGGTGCTTGCCCACACACTTCGACCATATCTCCATAAAATTTGCATCCTCCTCGTACAAGTCCTTCGATAAGTCAAAACCAACAATCTCATGTGATAAAGTGAGCAACAATGAAGCCCTCCTGCTCAAAGCATCTGCGACTTTGTTCTGAACTCCCGACTTGTGTTGAATAATGAAAGGGAACTTCTGCAAGTAACTAACCCAGCGTGCATGCATCTTGTTTATCACCTTCTGACTATGTTGGAACTTCAAGGCAAGATGATCAGAAAACAGGACAAACTCCCTCTGAACTAGATAATGCTCCCACTGTCGTAAAGCTCGATAGACTGCATAGAATTCCTGGTCATAAGTGCTCCACTTCTGACGAGCCTCACTCAACTTCTCACTGAAGAAAGCCACCGGACGCTTTTCTTGTGAGAGGACAGCCCCAATTCCCACGCCTCTAGCATCACACTCCACCTGAAAGATTTTGTCAAAATCTGGAAGGGCAAGAACTGGTGCGGTGCAAAGCTTCTCCTTGATGAGGGCAAAACTCTGATCTTGCTCCAAGCCCCACTGGAACTTCCCCTTCTTCAGGCACTCGGTAATAGGTGCAGTAATAGTGCTGAAATCGCGCACAAACCTCCTGTAAAAGGTAGGCAAGCCATGAAAACTGCGTACCTCTGTGACAGACTGTGGAACCGGCCAATCCCTTATTGCCTTCACCTTCTCCTAATCAACATGAATCCCGTCCTCACCAACAACAAACCCCAGGAAAAGTAACTTGTTGGTGCAGAAGATACACTTCTTAAGATTGATATACAACTGATTATCTCTCAACACCTGCAACACTTGGTTAAGGTGTTCCAAATGCGCAGTCCTATCTCTACTATAAATCAATATATCATCAAAGTAAACTACTACAAAAGATCCAATAAAAGGTCGGAATATCTGATTCATCAACCTCATGAATGTACTCGGGGCATTAGACAACCCGAATGGCATGACTAGCCACTCGTAAAGACCATCCTTGCTTTTGAAAGCAGTCTTCCACTCATCCCCAGGTCTGATCCGAATCTGATGATACCCACTGCGCAAATACAACTTCGTAAACACTTTAGACCCGAATAACTCATCAATCATGTCCTTCAGACGAGGGATAGGAAATCTGTACTTGATGGTGATCTTGTTGATGGCCCGGCTATCAACACACATACGCCACTGATTCCCTTTCTTCGGCATAAGAAGGACAGGCACTGCACACGGACTCATACTCTCCCTGATAAACCCCTTCTGCAACAAATCTTCAATCTGCTCTCTCAGTATCTCGTTCTCCTTAGGGCTCATACGATAATGTGGGAGGTTTGGCAGGCTAGCCCCCAGAATCAAATCAATCTGATGCTGAATGTCATTCATAGGAGGGAGTTCGTTAGGCAACTCATCACCAAGTAACTCCAGAAAACCCGATAAGAGCTCTGCAATATCCCGGGGCATCCCGATCTCTACACTGACAGAACCCAACAGCCCTTTAACCACTATCGGACAAAAATACTCGGACTCTTCAATAGATGCGGTTATCTCCTTCTCATTCTGTATGATCATCACGACCGGCTTCTCCTTCTCCACCTGTTTCTCAAAACGTAATACAGGAGCTATAGCAATTTTACGGTCATTCCAAGTAAACAGTAATACATTATCCCTGCCCCGATAAGTGATATCATGGTCAAACTGCCAAGGGCGACCAAGCAGAATATGACACACGTCCATACTCAGAACATCACAAACGACCTCCTCCCTATAATGCTTGCCAATGGAAATAGGGACCCTACAAGTTTGGGTTACTCGGAGTTCTGAACCTTTACTCACCCATCCCAAACTATAAGGATTAGCATGAGGTTCAGTCGTTAAACCAAGAAATTCAACTAACTTCTGCGAAACCAAACCAGATTTTCAGTACACCCATTATCAATAATCATGTTACATACCTTGTTCTTCACAGAACAGTGCACTCGCATTAGATTCTTCCGTTGACCCTCGTCCTTGGAAGAAAGTAACATCTGTTGGAGCACGCACCCAACCCTCTCACCGGACTCCTCTTCCGCAAACTCACCATCTTCATACTCATTGTTCTCGGACTCATCCTCATCCTCTTCGTACTCATGCAAAACTGCAGCAGTCCTCTGGGTGGGGCCAACATTCGATCTGTGGCCATATCCCTGACAACGATAGCACTTCTCCCCTGTTGGCTTGGCATAAGGATTTGCTGCTTTCTATGCCGGAGCCTTATTCACTGCGCTGCTACTAGCATTGGTTGTACTCTTGGCCTGCGCAGCCGGGTCTCTATCAACTACTGCTTCAGGAGTACCTTGCTGTGGAAATCTGCGAAAAGGAGCAAAGTTTATCGCGCTCGTCTTCTCTATAAGCTCATCCTTCAATGCTAGAGTGGTAGCATCTGTCAGAGTCCACGCCTGATGCAAACCCATCTTCTCCTGTATGGAAACCTTCAATCCATTGATATAACGAGCAATCTGCTGATCCTCCGTCTCCTCAACCCTAACCCGCGCAGTATACCTCTGAAACTCGGTGGTGTATTCATCAACTGTTCTCTTGCCCTGCACACAATTGAGATACATTCTGTACAAAGTCTGCTCATAATCTGCCGATAAAAACCGTCCCGATATCAACTGCTTCATACGCCTCCAGCTTTTGATTGGCCCCTTCCCTTGTCGTCGCCTCTGACTAATAAGTTTTTCCCACCAAACCGCAGCAGTGCTCTTCAATCGGATAGCCACCATCTTTACCTGTTTATTCGAAGGTACCTCCATAACCTCGAAGAAACGATCAACACCACTTTGCCAATCTAGAAAATCCTCAATTCCCATGGTTCCATAAAATAAAGGAATTTCAGCATTAATTCTATAATCATGAGAGTTTCGATTATTACCTTGCCTCGGTTCATCATCACTATCAACCTCCGCATCGGGATCGGAACTAGAATCCTCTTCATCATTATTTTCGCCCCTCCTAAGGCGTCGGCCTTATTCAATAACCCTGTCTCTCTCACCACCACGATTACGATTAGCCCTAGTGTTTGGACCTCGTTGCTCAGCCATGAACGCCCCCATCTGCGTTGACAACGCTGCCACGGCTGTGGTTAATCGATCGAACTCCTCCCTTGTTACTTGGTTTCCCATAACAAATCAGCGGTGAAAAGACAGGTTAAGCCTGCTCTGATACCAACTGACGCAGCACGGAAGCCGGATAAATTTCGTGATTAGCGCACTAATCACAAGAACTCTTCAAGCGAAGAATCCTCAAACGCGAAGAACTGAAATCCACCAGAAAAGAGAAGAAATTCTCTGAAATTTAATTAATCCAAAAACTGTTTGTAAACAAATACCAAAGTTGTTTAAATACCTCCGAAACCCTAAGCAAAAACTAATAAAGCAAAGGACTAAAATACCCCACGTTTGAAAAAACAAATACTCAGTAATTGGAAAAGAAACGTAAATAAGGAAATCAAATCGACGCGAGGCGGGCGCCTCCCTCATTCCCAGGCGGGCGCATGAGTCACAGAAACCTCCCTCTTGGTCGGCCAAGCTTGAGGCGGCCGCATAGTCTTGGTCGAGGCGGCCGCATGGAGTACAGACGAATCTCCTCTGGTTGGTGTGGTTTGAGGCGGCCGCATGATTGTGGTTGAGGCGGCCGCATGGACTGTCGAAGGTGCCTTCCTCATCTGATCAACTTGAGGCGCACGCCAGATGCAAAGTGAGGCGGCCGCCTGGTCAGTCCCCGAGTCTTCTCCTGCATCATACTTCTGGCAGTTTACCTAAACCCTGTGATACTTGTTTTAGGGCTAAACAATCTAGAGATAGTTTTTCGATTAGTGATCATAAGTCAACTAGAATTTTTGAGAAGGTTCATTGTGACTTGTGGGGGTGCATACACTCACTCTTCTTCTTGTGGTGCACGGTATTTTTTAACTTTGGTAGATGATTTTTCCTGAGTTGTTTGGGTTTATTTGTTGGTCGATAAAATCGAAGTTTTTCGTATGTTTATGGCTTTTATTGCAATGGTTGAACGTCAGTTTTATCAGAAAATTAAGGTTGTCCAATCTGATAATGGTACTGAATTTAATTGCATGCTTGATCATTTCTTTTTCACTAGCATTACTTTTCAAACATCTTGTGTTGGTACCCCTCAACAAAATGGTAGAGTCGAGTGGAAGCATCGTCACATCCTGAATGTTGCTAGAGCGCTTAGATTTCAGGCTCATTTATCAATTTTCTTTTGGGAAGAAGCAGTTCTTACTGCTGCTCATTTGATTAACCGGACCCCCACTCCCCTCTTAGGCAATAAGACTCCCTATGAGGTTTTGTTCGGTAAATTACATTTCTTTGACTCTCTTCGAATTTTTGGTTCCTTGTGTTATGCCCATAATCAAAAGGCGAAGGGAGATAAGTTTGCCCGTCATAGCCAAAAATGTATATTTGTGGGCTACCCTCTAGGCAAAAAGGGGTGAAAGCTGTTCGATCTAGAGATAAAGAAATTTTTTGTCTTCCGGGATGTGAAGTTCTTTGAGACCAATTTTCCTTACAGTGATTCATCGTCTGTGCCTCATTCCCCGGATTCGGTGGAGACTCTTAACTAAGAGGCTGATTTTGCCTTTCTTGATTATTCAGAGATATGGCAGATATTGTTTCTGAACCTTTGACAGTGGCTCCTGCAGATTTTTCTTATCCTGTTCCTGCAGTTTCTACAGATATTATCTCTACAGAGGTCTCACCTGCTCCTACGATAGACACCTCTCCATCTGAGCAAGATGCTTTAGGGAGGGGCATGCGTACGAAAGTACCCTCCGTTCTTCTTCGAGACTACATTGCTGCTACTATCTCTACTACTAGTCCATCCCCCGAGCACTTCACTCCAGTCGGCTCCTCAGGTACTCCTTATCCTATAGCCCATTATATTAATTGTGACAATTTTTCTGTGAATTATCGTAACTTCCTTTCAGCTATTACCTTGGCTAAAGAGCCTAGGACTTTTCGTGAGGCTATGACACAAGATGGGTGGAAGGAATCTATGCAGGCTAAAATACGTGCCTTGGAAGATAATGGCACATGGAGTATGGTTCCTCTCCCGCATGGTAAGCGTGCTCTGGGTAGCCAGTGAGTTTATCGGACGTGCTCTGGATAGCCAGTGAATTTATCGAATTAAGGACAAGTCTGATGATACTATTGAACGGCTTAAATCTCGATTGGTGATTCTTGGTAATCATTAAAAAGAAGGAATTGATTAATCAAAGGGGCATGGCCCCAAATCTGGTACATTACGTTACAACAATTACAAATCTTTCTACTTATAAACACTACTTTAAGATGAATTTATGCTATTAAATTGTCTTATTAAACAAGATAATTAAAATCAAAGTAGGAAAAACTCAAATCAATGGATCCCAATCCAAAAAAAACAAAAAAACAATGTCTGAGAGAGAATTTTGATTTCCTCTAATGTAATCCATTTAAGTACAAAAGATCACAATAAGTAGAAAATAACACTAGTTCTTAATTAATTTACAGTTACATAATTAAGCCATTTGCAACGGCACGATTGGTATCAAAATGCGTTGTTCCGTACACCGGCAATTCTTCACAATACCTCTCGATTCCAATCGCTGAAAGATTATCAAGTTCAAAGAGGTCAGAACTGGCGTAGCTTGCCGCATCGTCATCTTCATCCATGTCCATCTCATCCCCATTGTTGTTTACAGATCTCAAATCAAGCTCACATTCAACCTTTTTCTGGTAATTCTTCAACAAATCTCTTGCAGCTTCTTCAACTCGTCTGTTTTTTTCATTCAAAAGGATTTTCAGCTCTTCGTTAATGTTATTTCTAACGATTTTCACTGACTGTAGATTTGATTCGTCTTCGTACAGTGATTTGTGTCCACACGGTTGACAGTCTTCATCAACGATCACGCTCACCGGGTAAAATCTCACCGACCGTTTCATGCCGTTTGTTGATTTTCCTCTTGACGATGGTGTTTTGCTTAAACATGACCTAGAAAATGAAGACGCTGATGAACATGTTGATGCATGAGCAGATTTTGATTTCTTCTCTGTCTCGTCGTAACTTCCTCTCGACGATGAAATCTTCGCCGCCTTCGTATTTCCGGCGGTGAATAGTGAGTTTAGGAACGTCGATAGCTTACCTCCGGGAGAAATCGGCTGCTTCACCTTCTTCAAATCGCCGTAGATTTTCAGGGCACGAGATTTTGTCTTGACGAAGCCGCCTTCGTGTTTTGGCTTTTGCTGCGATTGAGCGTATACTTTATCGTGTTGTTGAAAATGATTGCCAAACACGTCGCGTAGTGTCTCGTGCTTGCTGAATTTCTCAGCCGGTTGGGCCGAAATGCTAGTCCGAATAGATTTCGGCCTCAACGGAGCTCCATAAACGGATTCAGCCTCGGAGGAGGAAAATCCTCCGCCGGAGCTGGAATCTGAAGAGCTGGAGCTCGATTTAAGAAACAAGGAATCATAATCGCCTCGTGGTAATTTTCTTCCAAAATCAGCAGCTGATTTACTACGAACGACAACCTTTTCAGTCACCTTTTTCTCCATCCATTTCTCGATCAAACAAGCTCGTCGGAGATTGTCAAGCGCTTGCTGGTCGTCTCCAAAATCGCCATTAGAGAAGTTAACGTGCTTCTTCTTCATAGTTTCGCGGTAAATGACTAATTCTTCTTCATCAGAACCTTTGTCAATAGAACGGTAAACGGCGTCAAGGAGTGTGGAAGAGAAGGAAGGGCTTTCACCGTGGCGTCTGGTTCTGTGTCTGCCTTCTCTGTTCATGTCCATCTCTATATATAGCAGCTAGCAGTGAATTGGAGAAAAAGAGCAATTAGACAGATACTGAGAAATAGAAATGAAGCATGGGGGAATACTGTTGAGGAATTGAGAGAAGCAGTGTAGTGTTGAATATGTCTGGCTGGGGAGGGTCAAAAGCTGCAGAGTGCTTTAATGGCGGAAAACATCATCATCATATGGCGGTGGTGGAGGCTAATTAGTGTGGAAGAGGTGGTGTTTTTCAGCAGAGAGAGAATAAAGTACTGTGCGTGCGTGCGTGCGTGCAGAAGAGAAGGGAGCAGAGTAGACAACAGTAATTGATGAGGTTTTTTATTTTTGTGTGTGGTTTTGAGAGGAGGGGAGTAATGAGAGCACTGAGGACACGCCTGTGGGAGGGGGAGAAGTGGAGAACAGAAGATGATGTGAGAGTGAGAGAGAGAGAGAGAGAGAGAGAGAGGATTCTGTTTTTTCTGTTTCATTTAGGATCTGTTTTATAAACGACTCCATACATCCATCATACTAGGAGAATCGTGTGGGCTTTTCTTCTTCTGGGCTGGGTTACACCTCTTAATTATATTTACTCCGAATTTACTCCCTTAGGATTTAGGGTAGGTTTGGTTGATGTACTAATTATATTTTACTTATTTCCTCCGCCCAACACTTTCTTTGTCCCATTCAACTTTTTAAAAAAAAATGACATGAAAATTAAGGAATATTAATATAATAAGAGTAGGTATTGTGAATATGAATATGAAAAATAAATAAGAGAGAATGAGTGGGGAAAATAGTAAGAGAATTGTTGTTGTGAGTATAACAAGTGAGTCCCACGAAATATAAAATTTTTATAAATTTGTCATTTTGGGATGTCCTAAATCGACGATTAAAATGACAAATTATCCTAAGTTGAGTGGAACGGGGGAGTAAATGATTTTATAAATGGTTTTTGCACGTGCATTAAGAAAATGTGTAAGTGGTGTAAGTGTTGTGATTATGAAAAGTGGGATAGGAGGGAGAAGGTGCGGTAGAAAATAGTAAGATGATTGATGCTATGAGTATAAAAGTAAATTATGAGAGAGAATGAGTGAGAGTAATAGTAAAAATTCTTTGTCATTTTAGGAAAGCTAAATCTTATATGGAATGCCAAAAATTATAAAAGTGAAATCTATAGTATAAATGGCAGCAGGGTGGCACTGTTCCATGAACAGTTCCATCTGCCAACTTTACCTTTTTGCCCCCATTATTTTGTCACTTTCCCATTTTGTCCTCTTTTTTTAAAAAAAAAACTTTTTTTAAAAAAACACACACACATACCCACGCTTTCTCTCTCTATCTCTCTCTCTCCATTCAGTTTGAATTTCAAAATGGAGGAACTATTTGGTCCCTTTCACATTTTGCATAAAAAAAAAATTTAATTTAATTTTTTTTTTAATTTAAAAAAAAATTAAAAAAAATACAAACAAACAAAACAAAAAACGTGGCCTTGAACACGGACTTAGGCTAGTCTTATATGTGACGTAGTGAGTATAGTGTATCAATTAAGTATGATTTGGCATACAAAAACATGTATCAGATACCAACTAATAAAAAAGTTGATATCTCAAGTTTATTTGTACGATTAATACTCGATTGTTATGGTTTATATAAAACATACTCCCTCCGTCCCAATATTTAGTTCATCATTTTGGTCTTGACACGCAAATTAAGGGTGGAGAAAATGTTGTGAGTGTAATAGTAAATTTAGAGAGAGAATGAGTGGAGGAAATAGTAAATTTGAAAAGTGTTGTGAGTGTAATAGTGAAATAGGAGAGATAATGAGTGGAGGAAATAGTAAAGATTCTTTGTCAAAAAAGGAAAGGTGAAGCTTCTAACGGGACGCCATTTTGGGTAAAAAGTGAAGTTATTAATGGGACGAAGGGAGTATATCAAATGTAAATGGAGGCAAAATAATGATTATATATTGTTTTTTTAGATTTTTTTTATTTATAATAAAAAGCAACACATTATAACATAAAAAGATAAAAAGATGTCTTAATGCTCATTATAAATTTTTGAAACTAAAGAAAAGTGGTATAACAAAAATCTTGACAAATTAACATTTATTTGAGTATTTCATTTGCGAAGGTTCTAGATCCATCATCATATGCATAAAATGGACACTGTCATTAGTATTGTGTAGTGAATACTCCCTCCGTCCCAAAATATTTGTCTCATTTGATTTTTTTATTGAACTTTGATTATAAATATATGACAATTTAATTATGTTTACGAAATTCTAAAAATTCCTATTGATTCACCATTAATAATATTATCAATAACAACTTTTAAAATTTCATGAACATGATTAATCTCTCATAAATTTGTGGTCAAAGTTTAACAAAAAAGTCAAATGAAACAAATATTTTGAAACGGAGAGAGTATATATAATTGCATGGCTGGATGAGCAAATAATCTCTATGCTTTTGTGGTAAGCCGGGATGCTCCCTTCCTCGTCATACATAGCCATCTCGGCCTGCGATGAGCCGGGAAAGGGATGAGAGATAAATAGGAAGCTCGTCGTGATGACGTCATAGCCGAGGAAGCCTCCTCGCCCTCAAGGGAGATCACCTCGGCCTTGGGGGGAGTTCCTCGGCCCTTGAGTTGGGCTTTGATCATGTCGCCTATTTGGGCCTTGGCCAGCCTTAGGGAATGACGAGATAGAGAGACGAGGAAACCCAGGTCTTCACTCATACCTGAGACTTGATGGATTATGTTTAGGGCCCAATTCACTTGGACATTACCTGGACAAGCCCATGTTTGTATCTCGGTTTATGTTGTTCACATTTCAATTTTATAAAGTGTGTAGTTTGTAGTGAGACGCCCGATGTGTATAGTTTGTAGTGGACGGAGTGAGTATATATATAATATAATATATTTTTTATTATTCATAAACAATGACGGTACATGATATATCAATCAAAGTTAGTATTATATATCATATTAGCGGGTCTCTCCTTTTTTTTTTTTTTTCGAGGAGGGTTCTTTTCACCCTTTTCTCACAGTACTATTTCGCTATCTGTCACACACAGGACACACCCACTCAAGACGGCTACTCGGGCAGAGGGTCCTATCGATCTATGAAGGATATCAAACCCGATGAGGAGGTCTTATAATGCACCTCTCCATCGACGAGTGAGTGGGTTGAAAAAATAAAGCCCAGTGAAGTGAATGAATGTTGTTACTAGGTACTGGCACTCACGCGCGCGATAACCTCTTATACTTGACTACTTTTTCTGAACCATCATCTAAGCTATTTTTCCGCAAGACTTTCCCTACCGGCAACTAAGTGCTAAACGAGAAGAATTCTTTGGCAATAGACACGACTGATACATCATAGAGAGAGTTTGATATATCGATTTTTTTAATCAATTATAATTTGTGCGATTGATATTTATAGTATAAATGGGAACGGTCCTTGTTACAGTTGAATTGTTACAGTTGAATGAACAGTATCAAGTGTCAAATTTCTCATTTTGCCCTCACTAAATTGTTCCTTTTCCATTTTTCCCTTTAAAAAAAATAAATAATAAAAAAAAAAATGTGTCACCAGACACGGGCTTAATTTAAAAAAAAAAACGTGTCCTCAAACACGCGAGCTTTTACTAGTACATTAATAGGTAGAAGATAATAATCTGGATAATAGTTGGTCTTGGAACGAGCATAGCTTTTGAGATTCAAACAAATGATCAATTACTAAACTTTAACTAATAGTTTGATATTTACATTTTTACCGATAGAGATTGACTGAGAGTAGTGAGTAGTTAGTGGTGGGGGTTGGGATTGGGGTTGTGCCTGTGGTGGATGTCATCTCATAGATACAATCATTACACTCGTGCCTCTCTCTCTCAAGCTTTTTCTTTTTGGAAAAAGAAAACACGAGAAAGGTGAATAAAATAATAAAGGGGGACACATGAGATTAGATTTGATTTGATATCAATATGAACCAAACTTCATCACTTTCTTTCAATTGTCTTCAGTAATATTCTGCCTTGCAAATAACCCCTTTTAATGCAACCCGTTTTCTATGGATTAATATTTAATACAAATAATTGCAATTTTCTTTTTAACCCTAGCAACAGAATCCATTATTTGACCAGGGTAAAATAGAAATCTGAGTCATTCGCAACCGTGAAGCAGCTTACTAAACTTGGGATTTGGTGTACTTCCTGCTGCAAGCGATGTTGATTTGTCCCATTGAGTGAGACCCACATTTAACCAATTGATTTCGATCGTAGGAGGGAGGCAAGCGGCATAAAGGATCTAGAAAACGCTCGATGATGCAACGCAGGAAGGGCAAGCTCTCGCAGAAGTAGTCCCGTCCCAAATATAGAGTTTTACCAGCATATTTTATGAACAAGCATTTAACTTACTAAAAGCCTAGGCATGTTAGCCCTGACAACCAACGAGTTACCAGAATATAAGGAAAAGAAAAAAGGAAATAAATAATCTATGCACACGGGTGAGTGAGAAACACAAGGTGCCTGATAAACTGAAGAAGCACGTGGTCCAACAGCATCCAACACAAACTTGCCTTTGCCAGAATGTATCATTACCCCCTGTGCTGTGTAATAAACTCAGGCAACACGCACGAGGGGAAGACCAGCTTTTCTTGAACACGGGGCAGGCAAGAAATAAAGAGAGCACCACACAACAATCCCAACATCCTCAAAAGTAACAAACAATAGACAAAATACAACTTGATGGGATGGTATGTGTGTGTGTGTGTGTGTGTGAGAGAGAGAGAGAGAGAGAGAGAGAGAGAGAGAGAGAGAGAGAGTCCTGGTTGAGTTATCTACCAACTAGGGATTTCATTAACACAATTAAATTGCCTTGATTGATTAAGCAAAAGAAGATTATAAGTTTCTCATTTCACAAAGAAATCAAACTTCTATACCTAATTTCCTTTTTTCCAATTCCCACAGGCCAGCCAAGGTGGAGAAGCTTAAAAGTTGCCTGACCAGTTCATGTGACCCAATTGAGGCTGTTGGTGTTGGTATGCACCCACTTGTGCTCCAGGTGCACCAGCTGCCACCCCAACTCCGACATTGCCGCCCGTATGATGTGGATTGGCAAGGGCGGCAGGTTGTGGTTGAGGGTGGTACATGCCCGGGAACTGCATGTGAGAGGATTGTGGAGCTGCTGCATTGAAAGAACGATGGCCAGTATGCGACTGCATGTATGCTGCATGAGGTGTCTGACCAGTCATATTGTAGTATGAAGCTGATTGCATACTCGGAATATCCCTTGGATTCATCCACAGTTCTGATGTCTCAGCCTGCATTGCATCAAATACCAAAAATAATGGGAAACCTTTTAGGTATTGACTCACCCACAAAGTGCAACATTTTCGATCATAATGAAGCTTTACTAACAATAGCACACCTTTGAATTGCACCACAAGTACAACTATTACTTTTTCTAGGGGTTGCCCACCCCTAAGGTTTGGACAGTTCGCACTACCCCCGAGTTTTTGTTTCGTCTCACTTACTCCCACCCCTCTCCTCCCTTGAAATGACTAGTTCACCCCTAAATCTCCTTCCAAATATTAAATCGGTCGTTTCAATTATTTAAGGGTAAAATAGTTATTTCATTGACATAAAGTTGACAAAAGGGCTAAGTGAGACGAAGCCAAACCTCAGCGGGAGGGGTGAGACTTGTTCAAACCTCAGGGGAAGGGGTGGGCAGCGGAATTAACCCTTTTTTCTAGATATGGGATTGTTCTTTTTTGGGGATAAGCAAAAAATGAAAGGCAATATATTTTCGGGAGTGGAGTATAAATTACCTGTGGATTGGGGACATACAGGTTGCCATCTTTGTACTTGAGCCGGGAGGAGTCATCCAGCCCTGCAGCATTGCCAACAACTCCAGGGGTATTTATGGCATAACCGGTAGGAGTAGTGAAGTTCCCGAACCCTGCAGGATTAGCAGTAGGGACAGGCTTGAACTGCTGGATTCCATATTTCAACCCGTTAGCAGTTAGATGGGGTGAGTTAGCTCCAGGCATCAGGAGATAACTGCTTCCGTTAGAGGGGTGGGGAGAGTAGGCCGCAGCAGGATTGTTCGAGTATCCAGGCATGGCGGCAATCGGAGGAACGTACATGGGAGAGAGGAACTGACGGTACGGCATTAAATTTGCATAATGGGAAATGTGAATCGGGGAATACATCTGGGCCATTGGTGCTTGTTGTTGTTGTTGTAACATTGCGATTGTGGATGCTGGGATGACATTAGCAGCATGTGATGCCATGACCTATAGACAGAACATGTTAGATTTACAACAATAACAACAATGAAGAAGTGAGGAAACAGAAAAAGTGAGACGTTAAAGGCAAAAAAAAAAAAGTTTTAAAGAAAATGAACAAGGTCATGCATAAGCCTATACTCCCTCTGCCCCATAACAATGTGCACTCTTTTGGTGGTGCAATGGAATTAAAGAAGGATTATATATATTAAAAAATATTAGAATTAGGTGTTGTGGATATGAAAAGTGGGGTACGAAAAAGAAAGTGGGGTAGGGAATAGTAACGGATAGTTGTTTAATTGCTGTGAATATGACAAGTGGGTCCCATTGAATATACAAGTTATAAAATATCCATTTTGGGTAATGGGACCTACTAATAGGACACTCAAAAGGGAGATAAATGCAAGTTGTTATGAGAAGGTGAGTACATATCAATGGGGATCTGTGTCATATAATAGTATTAAGCAATCAAAAAATGCCATAGCTTTAAAAAAAAAATCACCTCTTGTGGAATTGATAGGACCTGGCCCCTGACGGATTCATCAACTGCCGATCTGAAGTATGGTATATCATAACTTCCCTGGGAATCATATGCCTGCCCCAAAATAACCGCAAATTAAAATGATAAATACATTATGAAAAGAGTACTTAATTTATATTTAGAAAAATGTGACTCACAGCAAAGTTTTGTAATTCAGGAGGGTCTTGCTGCTGCTGCTGCTGTGTGTGGTCCGAAGGAGTGTATGATGGGGTGCTATCCCGCACCAGATCAATATCAGCCAACTGATGTTCTGATGCACCACCAGATGGTGGAGAAATTGAACCGGAACTTTGCACTCGTTCATCGAAAGACTCTACCTGTTTGCTCACAGAAGCATCATTGCTGGAAGACTCTGGAGGAGAGAGTAATCCACTGCGATTCCAGGAAAAAAAAAAAAAAGATAATAAATAATCAATTCTCATTTTTTGCTTCAACATGAATGATGGTATGAGTAAAGTGAAAAACCAACCTAGCTGAATGCTCAATACTTGATTCAGTAACATTTGCTTGAAACCCTGCACTCTGCGAAGAGTTGTCGTTCGTACCCAAGCTGCCAAATGTAAGCCGACGTCGATCTGTCTCAGAGACTCGAATGTGAGCTGCTATGATCACATTTTGATTCTCGTGAATGTTTGTACGCAATAACTTGTCTGGCAACTGATCTGCTTCTGCTGACAAGCCCTTAGGATGGGTTGCGGCCGAGGGGGCAGATTTTGTAGGCGTACCAATAACCCCGGGGCCGTCTGCACTTGGTTTTTGGCTTGACTTTGGCTTCCACTCCTTGTTTTGGGGAGCTACATTACAAAAAAACAATCAGTTTTATTCATATGGCAACCATGCATGAAAACTCGAGAGGAATTATTTACTCCCTCCATCCCCCTTTATAGTTCAAGAACTTTCATTCCGGGTGTCCCATTCATTACTTCAAAATCCAAAACAAAAAAAAAAAATAACTTACTCCCTCCGTCCCTGAAAGATTGTCCCATTTGCCATTTTGACTTGTCCCAAAAAGTATGTCCCATTTCTAAACTTAGGCATGAATGTTAGTACAAATCTACTAAGGTACAAGAAGGTGAAGCTCTTCCTTAATAATTGCAAAATGTACAACAGGACAATCTTTTAGGGACGGAGGGAGTATAATACTTCTCCACATGCCATTCTCACAAAAACTAACCACTTACAATTTCCTATCCCACTTCCATACCCACAACACCTTACCCTACTATCTAATCCATCCCACTACAAACTACGCATTTATTATTGGGCACGGGGATTAAGAAAAAGTGTTATAGGTGGTGTGAGTATGAAAAGTGAGGTAGGAGAGAGAAAGTGGGGTAGGAAGTAGTAATTGGATAGTTGTTGTGTGTATGACAAGATGGGTCGCATTGAATAAATAATATTACTACCTCTGTCACAGACTAATAAGAGTCCTATCTTTTTTGTTGTTAAGTACTTTGAACAATAATTTTAAGTAAATTTAATCATCCTAATGAAAATTTTAAACTTGTTATTGATACACCATTATATTTATATATACTATAAATAACAATTTTTAGATATTCATTAGGATAATTAAATTAACCCAAAATTATTGCTTATAATACCTTCGTGTTAACAGAAAAAAAGATAGGACTCTTAGTATGGGAAGAAGGGAGTATAGCATTTCCATTTTTGAAAGTGTGTAGTTTAATGCAGGAAGCCCTAAATGGCAAAGTGTGTAGTCGGACGGAGGGAGTATATTTTATAATAAAAATGACTCATTATAAATTTCATGTCCGGAACTTTTTTTGAAGCATAAGGTGGGACTGGGGGAGAGTATGTATGTGTGTGTGTGTGTGTGTGTGTGTGTGTGTGTGAGACATCCAAAATAGAGCCACAGAATTTTGATTTCAGATTACAGACTTCAATGACAAATAAATCATTCAAACCTTTTTGATGAGAAACAACTTGTTGATGCGATCTGTTATTATACTGATTGTTCAGGAAGGGTTTGCCGGTGGACATGATAGGAACAGCTGATTCAGCTACACTTGTTTGGGCAACTTGGTCACTTTTAGATATTGCAGTGAAAGATCGAGATGTTTCTCTAGAGGATCCGTCTCTTCCCAAATGTGTGTTCAACAAAGAGCTGGCTTGTCCAGATGTCATCTTGGAAGAATTTTCAGACGTCTGACGTCGAGCACCAACAGCCCCAACTTCACGCTTAATGGCCCCAACATTAGCAGCTTGTCTGGAATCAAGCGATGGTACATGAACAGGATCTGAAGACGAAGAATAAACTCCTACCACTGAATTATTCAGTGAATCATTTTGCTTCTCTGCAGATGTGTCATTCCGATTAGTGCCACTTGAACCGGTCTCCGTAGCTTGCCTGGCGCGTAAATCAGTGGGTCCATTTAAATGTTGAGAAGACTGACGCCCAGCAGGTGTCTTTTGATTCTTAGAAGTTCCTGCTGAACTGCTGCAAAGACCCATAAATTGGTATATATGATTTACAAAATGAATTAAAAAAAATGCTAAACTTTAAGAATTTGAATACAGGGTGAGAAACAGCTTATTTGCAAATATGTTGGGGCATAAGATTAGTAAGATTAGCTGGGCATATAAATATGAGAATGCTGGTTTAAAAGCACTTCTCTATACAGAATAGAGAAAAATACCCCATTCAAAATGAAGGGAAAACTCTCATGAACATGACAAATCCAAGTTTTGTGATTAAACAGATGCAATTTACAAAAGGAAGGCAGTATACAAATTCACTATAAAAAGTTATAAATTTTATGCTCCCTTTGTCCCAAATAAATGTCGCATTTAACTTGCCGGCGTTTTTTAGGAAGGTGATTTACTAGTTTGTTTTTTAGGAAGGTGATTTACTAGTTTGTACATTGTCTGTACATTGATAAAATTGCATTAAGTCTCTTTCCCTATTTAGAAACATGACATTTATTTTGGGACGGACCAAAAAGGAAAGTGAGACATTTATTATGGGACGGAGGGAGTAACCACACTTAGGAATTCCTTTCAATGGATATTCATATCTTCATATAAATGTATCATTCCTAAGATTGCAATGCAGTTGTAAGTTCTCGTAATCTAGCGGGATAATAACCTAATTTTCATAGAGTAGTATTTCATAGTTATTTCCATCAACTAATCAGAGACTGGTTTTAAATGGTTTTCTGATCTATGTGCAATAAATTCACTAATCAGCCCAATAGTAGATTCTCCTACAAATAAGAAAATATGCAACTACAGTGCAACATATATAGCATAACATAATTGTACCGCTTTTGAGAAACATTTCCATTTGACGGATCATTTGTGGGTGTAGAACTAGGTGCTGAAGGAGGCTTTATCTCTTTATCTGCAATTTGAGTAATTCTGTTGTCTTTGACAACCCGAAACTCCCTGGTGACTCCTCCTGCATCTAGTCAATAACCAACCATCAACAAGCTGCAATTCTCGTTTAAGGCAGAGAACCAACTTGCAAATTAACATGTAGACAAAGCGCAATGCTAGGGGCACAAAAAGATTTCACAAAAATCTTGACCACAAACATAGTTGGCAAGAACTGATTGGATGTTGAATTAATAAGTGGTGGGGCCTACAAAAAAACACTATATCCAATCATTTGTTGACAACAATGTTTGTGAACAAAATTTTGTGAGATTTTTTTGTGACTTTAGTATTACTCCGCATACAAATTCAAATAATTTGACTATCTAGGCAGAGAACCAACTTGCAAATGCACAATGGAAAAGCACGAAATCATAACGTTCAGAAAAACTATCAGAAGGCACGTGGGCCATGAAGAGAGTATCTTTTTTAAGCCACTCTATTATCTAACAGTCCCATATGCAAATCATCCAGAAGAAGCATGTTCAAGAAGTGGACTACATGCTACTGGGAATTAAAGGATAAAACGGCACAGAAACCTGAAACTTCAGGATTACATTTTGACAGGTATGTCAGAGATAAATGTGACCAATTCATTTCCCCCTTTCTTTTCTTTCTTTTAGACCACCAATCTTAAAACCTTTAATGAACTCAGTTAACAGTAATTTTCTTGAGGACCTTTTTGCACATGTTAGATTTTCTTCATAAATGTATTAAACTACAGCATTAAAGCTCTCAAAAAAAGGCATGTGCAGTTATAGAGTACTGAATGGCCTTAACGTACATAGAGATCCCCAGATATTACTCTGTAAGGTACAAGCCTCACTGGGGATACCACATCTCTAGGTGGCATCAGAAAAAACAAATGTTCACGCATCAAAAAGCACTACTACAAATGATATGGCTAACTAAATACTATTACATATGCAGAAATCTAGTCCAAAACAACATTACCAGGCACAGTATTGCGGCTATAGCCTCCCCTTCGAACATTGCGATCACGATCAGAATATGTACTGCGATTACGGTCAGAATATGTATTGCGATCACGATCAGAAAATGTATTAAATTTCACACCCTGACCAACTTGTTCAGCAGGTTTTCTTGGCTCTACAGATATAGAACCCCTGTACCCTGTAACCTGAAAGACAAGAAATGTTCAAGAAAATCTTAAATTAAAGAATAATCCCCCTTGGAAGAAAAAGAGCAATAACAAGAGGCTCCCGTCATAGCTAACACCTATATAGAAAGCGTCATAGAAAGTAACACTTCAACTGAAACGCACTCAAGGAACAAATCATATCAAGAAAATAATCATGGTAGTTGACGATATAAAATATTCTTAGAAAAGTTCAAACTGCACAAAGAATCCAAAACATACAAGCCAAATCAAATCAAAAGTAATCAAAACTAAAATATTCTCTACAATACAATAACAAGTATTGGCCATATATTAATTAACATCATGAAAGTTGAAACTAAATGAGAAAATTGAGTCAAACTTGCAACTCAGTACAGATGCAGCCACATAATCATCACATCCAAACATCTATAGACATTCATTAGCATACAAACTTCTTTTGACTTCATTCACTGATACACTTATAGATTGTACGACATCTAGGAGCATAAACACTTCACCAAATGGCAGTACCTAAATGCCCGTGCATGTAAAACAGTAAAACAGCTATATCCCTGTTCCCCAGAATTTTACTCTACAGGTATCAATAAATATCTACAGCTTGTTTTGCATTAATCTTGACTCTTACAGGATATGATTTTCCAATGATGTATCAGAAAGTCCATCAGGGCACAAAAAGATCAACATATCAGTTCATAGTAAGCATGTATCGGACAAAACAAATATTTCAAAGGAACTCACCTCTTTCTTTTTGTCTCTTCTTCTCTTCACCTCATGAAATGGATCTGTTAAAAGCAGGAAAAAAAAGTAAGCAAAAGACAACAATGCTGAAGGAGCGAGTTAAATTACAGAGTCAAGGTTGCGTAGACCATTCTAACAGCACGAGCTGCAATGAAAGAAGGCTACAAGAAAGATTAGATAGCGTGCATACTCATTCACATGAACAAGAACCAATTTTTCCTATTTAAAATATCACAAAACTGTATCCTCCAACTTAAGGGGATTAATATCTGGTTGGTGTGCAACTGGGCCTCGCCTTTCTTCACCATTAATATCTTGTCGAGGCGCGAGGGAGGCAGCTACTTAAGATAGCCTTTACCACTCAGTTTCTATTTTAGTTCAAAACTTCTACTCACAACGTGATACGGCCCAAATAATAATTGTCAACAACACTACAAATAAGCTCCATTCTTGTACTCACATGTATACAAGTTAACAACCAACTCTATTTGCAGGAGCATAAAGCACCGTGTTCATTACATATTTCTATATCATTTTTTAGGATATTTTTTTCGAGTTAGCATGCATCTATTCCAATCTAGCCACTGTACTTGTCCCCTACAAAGCTAAGCAGTTTTAGCTCACTTCAACCATGTTTATCAGACACGTGCGCGATAAAAGGAACTGAAAACTGGGTATGACACAAGAAAAAAGGTTTACTAATTTTGCGCACGAGTGATAGGCATTCCAATTGAAACACATACCTAAGCCGCCGCAAGGTAAACCATAGCCCATGTCAAAGTGAATGACACAAGGACCTCAAATCACCACACCAATTGCATAATTACATTGGGAATGCTTACAAAAAGAAGTTAATACCCATACATCTACATAGTTAAGAAGCAGAATTTTTAAGCATTCTTCCAACTGAAAGTTGAAACAACTTCTCGACGTGAATCTTCAATGAACTGGCACGGAAGGAAAGTAGAGAAACTGATGTCAAGCATATCAATGTAGAAGAAAATGCTACAGTTTGTGAAAGGCCATCTAAGTACAACTTTCAAGGAGCTTCCACCAAAAATAATTGAAATCTTGAAAAATCACAAAGCAAAACAAGTTTTTCCCTCGATAACACATCAAACATAAGTTCAACTCATGTGCAGGAAATATGTTAAATAGTTTCTTCTTCTTTTCTAACTATTCCATAACGGCAACTGATCAATATATAGGCATTTTCCTGAACCAGTGATCATACTCCTTGTGACAAAGATGACAAAGGGGTTAAACGTTCTATGGTATCTGTCTGATGTCAAACATATCAATGTAGAAGAAAATGCTACAGCTTGTGAAAGGCCATCTAAGTACAACTTTCAAGGAGCTTCCACCAAAAGTAATTGAAATCTTGAAAAATCACAAAGCAAAACAAGTTTTCCCCTCAATAACACATCAAACATAACTCCAACTCATGTGCAGGGAATATTTCTAACTATTTCATAATGGCAACTGATCAATATATCGGCATTTTCCTGAACCAGTGATCATACTCCTTGTGATAAAGATGACAAAAGGGTTAAACATTCTATGGTATCTATAGAGCCCAAACACCCATCAAGGGTTGACTGCAAAATGTATTTTCAGTCCATAAGCCAAAAATGTCTCGAAGTCGGGCACGATTTCTTGCATGCAAGCACGTAACGCTTCCCAAGAGCGCAAGAAACTTGTAATTGCAAAATTAAAACCTTTCTAGAAATAAACGTCACTGGGAACCCATTAATTTAGATACTTGATCAACCCACACCATGAAAAAATAAGCCTTTCCTTGAATAAGCATCAGGGAGTCTGTGACTGTGAGAGTACTAACATAAACTGACTACATTGATCCTACTCAGTGGAAGCTCACTGATTTCTTCAGGCACATCTAAGTAGGTATATTGTATCTTAACACATCAAGAATTAACACTATCCAAACGACACGTCCATAACTGTGCCACTGACTAGTAGGTATATTGTATCTTAAGTTCAATCAAGAACTTATTTTTTTTATTATTTGATCAAAACCGCCCACCCCAACATCTTGACTTTTCTACCCAAAATCAAAACTTGGGAAGAAACTCAACTACATTCACAACAGATTAAAAATTAACAATAAACAAAAACAAAGAAAGGAAAAGATTAAAGAAAAAAAAACCTTGATTTAACAATTTCTGAGTAGTTTCGTTGGGATCCATATTGGTGTCTTTTAAGGCCACGTATATATCAGCATCCGAGTGGTTACCAACAATTTCTTTGATAGATTGAATAGTTTTACGGACGCGGGGAGATATGATTTGAGTCCCGCCTTCGATTCGCAAACCGGCGACCATCTCCGACCAAACAGCTTAACAAATTGAGAAAGAAAAACAAAAACAGCAGAATGTGAAAAGAGAAAATTTTGAAATTCTTGACGGCGAACAACTGGAACAATCAAAACCCTAGAATGGTGAATTGGGGATGACGGAATGAGATTAGGGGAAGGTGTTTGAAGAGAACGGCAGAAGCATGGAGAGGGAGGGCGCGAGAGTTTTGGGAGCGAGGGTTTTGCTTATGATTTTACCCTCTGGAAAGGATTGTGGACAGATTTTATGACATTTTTCTCAAATAATTTATTTTTAAATTAATACGTAATTTTCAAACTACAAAACTTTCAAACTATTGTCCAGAATAATTATTTTCATGAAATTCGCTACGCACATTATAGCAATTTTAATATTTCGTTGGCTTAAACTCGCTACTTGGAGTACTGAGTTTAGTGAATTAAATGTTGTGGTTAAATTCAAATTACCTAATTATGAATTTATGAATTCGTCACACTATATAACAATTTTAGAAAAAGAACTCGCTAATTGGATTAGCGATTTTAAGCGGCAAAGAACTTGTCACATCGTGTAGCAAGTTTAAGCGGGTTCAGATAAGATTTCAGATTGGGGATTGATGTTGTTCCATATCCAAACCACCACAAAATAGTTGACGAAAAAAACTAAATTTTCACATCTTTTAATTTCAGAATTGGTGAATACTAAAAATCAAGATAAACCAACAACTTTTGAATCATTGTTTTTATTTGTGTTTAGATATATAAATTTAAGTTTTTTTGTGTGTGTTTTATTACATTATAGATAGGGGTGTAAATGTTTCGGTTTGGTTCGGTTTACGGACCGAACCACTAGTAATCGGTTTGGAAAAATCTCAAATCGAATCGAACCATAAAAAAATTCAAAACCGAACCAAACCAAACCGCCATAGTTTGGTTAAATTTGGTTTGAACCGCGGTTTTAACTGCAGTTTAAACCACAATTCAAATCACGGTTCAAACCATGAAATAGAACACTGGTTAAACCAATAATTATAACATGATTTCAGATTTCACAATTCATTGTCATGTTTGTTAGAATTTTAGAGACATAACATAAAGAAGAGATTCAATATTTAAACACAAGTTAAAATTGTGATTCAATGTTTATGATAACTACATGTCATTTAAGTACTTGTAATGGTATGCGCTAAAGAGTGAATTAACATTATTATATGAAGATTAACCAAAAGAATAAAGGGTTATGGGATAAAATTCATAAATAGAATTGGTGGTTCGGTCTCGCGGTCTCGAACCGTGGTTTGAGGGTACAGACCGCAGATCAAACTGAACCACAGGGTTTGACAATTTTTGTAACCAAACCAAATCAATATTGCTTGAAAACCGAACTAACCCGCGTGGTTTGGCTTGGTTCGGTCCTAAACCACGGTTTGAACCGAGCCATTTACACCCCTAATTATAGTTATCAATGTTAAAATTAGGGTTTTGAAGGTTTTAACACTCTGATTTCGTAATGTAGGGTTAAAGATGAATGGGGTTTCACTCACTTTCATGTGCTATTGGAGATGTGATGATGAACAACCATTTGATGTTCCTTATTTTCAGAAGAACCGAATGTGTGATTAGAGCTCATTGTAGATGGAGATACAATCATTTGATTGATGAGTTATATAAAGTGATGGGTGTAGATCGGATACAATATGAGTTGAAATTTATTTGTATATATCCTCATTCCTTTGATAGCAGGATTGGTGAGTACTTTCCTTTTCGTATTGAAGATGATGCGGGTATGAATATAATGTTCGATGTTTCTGTTAAATTTGGTCAGATGAGTAATTTGCCATTGTATGTGGTCATCATATTGATTGAAAATTGATGTTATGAAAGTTTGAAACACGTAATACAGAGACCTTTTATAATAATTCACCAAGTTTTCACCATGATGTAGGGGTTGGTCCAAGTACACAAACATTTGTATTAGCTCAAACATCAGATTATGTTAACAAGGCATGCCCAAATGATCCAACTGATGATGAGAATTTAGAAGATGATGTAGATTATGAAGAAGAAGACACAGATAGATGCAATGTTAGACGGTGTTGATGATAGATATCAAGAGTGTAGTAGTGATTCTGATATAGATTTGGGAGAGGGTGATGATGGTCCGATTGATGATGACGTAGAAACACATTTGGTTCATTATAAAGCGCCGAAAAATCGAAGGTATGAGAGAGCAGATTATCCTAATTACAGTGATATTGGTGATATTGCTCGAGAAGAAGAAGGCTTGATTGATTCCCATAATCAACCCAGTTTTCCAGTTTGGGATCCAGAGAAAGACGAAATTGCTAAAGGGATACGTTTTTCTAACAAGAACGAGGCGCAATTTGAAATAAAGAGGTACCACATTAAATCCAATCACCGATTCAGGGTAAGAAAGAGAACAACTCATACCTGGGCAATAGAATGTCTGTTGAAAATTTTTATGCAATTTTTATGTTCGTGTGAGTCAGAAGAAGTTTGGCTATTGGGAATTGACCAAGTACAGGGGTGCTCATTGTTGCTTATTTTCTGGAGAAAGCCAAGATCGCCCCAACCTAGATGCGAAGTTAATTAGTCGACAAGTAGAGTCTTATTAAGAAGGATTCAGATGTCAATATTGGAGTTATTATTGCACACATTAGTGAAATGTACGGCATTACAATTACCTAAAATAAGGCATGGTGTGGAAAACAAAAGGGCAATGCAGAAGTCTTTGGAGATTGGGAGGAATCTTATATAAGGTTACCCCACGTCGTAGCAGCCATCCAAAAATACAATCCTAGAACAATTGTTGAGTATGCTCATCCTCCTCCTCCTCCTCCTCCTGGTGAATTACAGATGTTTAAATGGGTGTTCTAGGCATTTGGGCCTTGTATTGAAGCTTTTTCTCATTGTCGGCCTGTTATTTCTGTTGATGGTACATTCCTTCATGGTAGATATAAAAGCGATAACACTGATTGCCATGGGTGTTGGCACACAAGACAGTATACTTTCTCTTGCATTTGTTGTTGTTGAAAAAGAGGACTGGCCAAACTGGCATTGGTTCTTATATCATGTTTGTAGACATATTATAAAGAGTCGTGAAGTATGCTTGATATATGACCGTCATCACGACATTCTTAAGACTATAACGGAAGATACATGGTGGCCACATGTGCATCATCGATATTGCTTGAGACATATTCGAGCAAATTTCTTGAATAAGCATAGAGGGACTGATTTGAAGCATCTGTTTTGGAGAGCAGGTAAAGCAAGTCAAGAGTGTAGTAGTGATTCTGATATAGATTTGGGAGAGGGTGTTGATGGTCCGATTGATGATGACGTAGAAACACATTTGTTCATTATAAAGCGCCAAAAAATCGAAGTTATGAGAGAGCAGATTATCCTAATTAGAGTGATATTGGTGATATTGCTCGAGAAGAAGAAGGCTTGATTGATTCCCATAATCAACCCAGTTTTCCAGTTTGGGATCCAGAGAAAGACGAAATTGCTAAAGGGATACATTTTTCTAACAAGAACGAGGTGCAATTTAAAATAAAGAGGTACCACATTAAATCCAATCGCCGATTCAGGGTAAGAAAGAGAACAACTCATACATGGGCAATAGAATGTCTGTTGAAAATTTTTATGCAATTTTTATGTTCGTGTGAGTCAGAAGAAGTTTGGCTATTAGGAATTGATCAAGTACAGGGGTGCTCATTGTTGCTTATTTTCTGGAGAAAGCCAAGATCGCCCCAACCTAGATGCGAAGTTAATTGGTCGACAAGTAGAGTCTTATTAAGAAGGATTCAGATGTCAATATTGGAGTTATTATTGCACACATTAGTGAAATGTACGGCATTACAATTACCTATAATAAGGCATGGTGTGGAAAACAAAAGGGCAATGCAGAAGTCTTTGGAGATTGGGAGGAATCTTATATAAGGTTACCCTGCGTCCTAGCAGCCATCCAAAAATACAATCCTAGAACAATTGTTGAGTATGCTCATCCTCCTCCTCCTCCTCCTCCTCCTGGTGAATTACAGATGTTTGAATGGGTGTTCTAGGCATTTGGGCCTTGTATTGAAGCTTTCTCTCATTGTCGGCCTGTTATTTCTGTTGATGGTACATTCCTTCATGGTAGATATAAAAGCGATAACACTGATTGCCATGGGTGTTGGCACACAAGACAGTATACTTTCTCTTGCATTTGTTGTTTTTGAAAAAGAGGACTGGCCGAACTGGCATTGGTTCTTATATCTTGTTTGTAGACATATTATAAAGAGTCGTGAAGTATGCTTGATATATGACCGTCATCACGACATTCTTAAGACTATAACGGAAGATACATGGTGGCTACATGTGCATCATCGATATTGCTTGAGACATATTTGAGCAAATTTCTTGAATAAGCATATAGGGGCTGATTTGAAGCATCTATTTTGGAGAGCAGGTAAAGCAAGTCCAGATAGGAAATTGAAGCATCTAATTTGAAGCATAGAGAGGTTGATTTGAAGCATCTGTTTTTGGAGAGCGGGTAAAGCATTCGATTTAATGAGTGTACCTACACATGTGGTAAATGGGTTGCATATCATATGGCTTGTTCCCATCTTCTTGCATGTTTCCAAGCAAAACATCTTGACGGTCGGTACCTGCATATGTGGTAAATGGGTTGCATATCATATGGCTTGTTTCCATCTTCTTGCATGTTTCCAAGCAAAACATCTTGACGGTCGGTCTTTCGTTACTCCAGTTTACACTATTAGGGAATACTATAAGACATAAAATGGAACATTTGAACCAATACACCAAGAGGATTATTGAGATTTGGATGGTTTAGTGCCACATTTTTTCTCTAATCCCAAAATTTGACGTGCTATGAAGTCCGCACGGCATTGATCAAGGCACTTTCGAAAATGTCTGGACTATTAATCAGATAAAAGAAAGACTCAGTGCTCAACATGCAAACAAGAAGGTAACAATCGTCGTAGATGCCCAACCAATGGGAAGTAAAATGTTTTTCATGTAATTTCTATTTTACTTGTTGGATTTAATTTTATTTCATTTGGATTTGACTTGAATGTAATTTTGATTGTTTATTCAATTTGTGTTGTTTTATTTACTGTTGTTGTTTTTTTTAAATTGTGTTTGTTTTCGGTTTCCCTTTTTTTTAAATGTGTTGGTTACAGATTGTGGATTGGACAATTTAAAGTGAAATAGTTGTTGTGGAAATGATTTCCAGTGAACTCGCTACACCATTTAGCGATTTCACCCAAACTCACTACATGGTGTAGCGAGTTTATAGGAACTTATTTCCACAACAATTAATTATAGTTGTAATGGCCTCCTACGAATAAAAAATCCACACAAACACTTCCCAAACTGTACTAAAAGCTCAAAAACTACACATAAATTGTACTAAAGGCTAAAATACAACTAAAATCGAATTATTACAAACTGTACTAATGACCAAGAGTATAAAAAGTTATTACAAAGCAAAAATATAATGTAAATGTTTTGTTACAACTAAATAAAACAAGTTTTCACTTATTCCTCTTTTCATACTTTCTATCATAAGAAGACGGAGTGAACTTCTTTGTCGGATGCCACTCCCTAGACCCATTTCTAATCTCAGCTTCTCTCTGAAATTCCTCATATTGAGCTTGTGTAATACCCTTAGTACGTGTCCCACCAGATGAATTCGCAGACGGATCGGAGAATGGTGGAATATCAGCTTGTGAGGTAGATAAAGGAAACCTAAAGCCACTGGTCGAATATACTCCCGAGTGAAGAGTCATAGACCTGATATGCATAGGTGGAGGGCTAACAAAATCATCATCATCGTTAGTACCTCACTAACCTAACTCGGTGGCATTGCATCGTGGTGAGGGTAAAAACCTGAATAAACCCCCTTCTCAACCTCTAGTCTAATCCGCTCCTATGCCTCCTCCACCTGAGTAGATGTCCACTGTGAAGGATAATCAAAAAGTCCATATGTGGGTCTCGGTTCTGGCTGGACCTCGGTCTCTGGATCGATGTGAGGCTCCTCATCTGCCTCATCATGTAAGTTCATTTGTGGTTGTGGTTGTGCCTATGCACAATGTCTCACCCGACGCTGTCGAGGTGCCACCCCTGAACGCGATCAACTGGTGCTGGAGGTGCAGCAGTGTAAGTACCCAAATCTGGCTCATGCCTTCCAGTTAAAGTTTCCTAGCATTTCCCCAAACTTTCATAAAGTTTAGGGGTAATTCGGGAACTTTTCAATACTTTCCAAGTAAGAAAGGACCTGTTAGGAATTAGAATTCTAAATAGGACCTCGCTGAAAAGAAGCTTCCAAGCTGCCACCTTGCATGAATCTAAAAACATGTTGACGCGACGGAAGAAGACGCCGGACGGCTTCATTAGCCGAGAGATCTCGCCGGGCGGCTTCATTAGAAACACACCAGACGCCTATAAATAGAGGCCTCCTCTATTCATTTTAAAAGAGAATTGGAGAGCACTGTTACTCTGTCAAAATAGAAACTCGAATTCCAGTGACAAAAAATACACAAAACCCTCCCCTCTCATACACTAATCCTACCTTAATCTATTCCTAAATAGATATTGTCTAGGAAAACTCCCTTGAAAGATAGAGAAAAACCAATATTGGTAATCTCTCCTTCCTTTACCTTTTGATACACTCCTATATACTCTTGTTATATTATTACTTGTTATTTACATTTATTATTGTCTTAAAGCTTTGATCTTTATTAATGTAAATCCATATTTCCTATTCCCCTACACAAAGGATTCAATGGAGATCCTCTCCCTAGGATGAACAAGATTCCACAAGTGGCTTGTTCTAGGGATGATCTACCATATGATGATGTGACTCCCCTTTACATTTATGTAAAAAAATGCAATCTTTATTTATTTTATGTCATCCCCTTCCCATGGATCTATCTTTCCAAGGATTGTCCACCTTATGAGGTATTAAGGACATAGGAAAAGCCATAAAGATCATCCCTTTTACATCATGTCTTTAGTTTAATGATACTCATTGTATTGTTCATATTAAAAATGCAATCTTTACATTAATATTATTTCCCCCTTGTCCCTAAAGATGAATCTTTTTCTCCAAGGATTGTCTAAAAGCCTTCTAAGGCACAAAAATACATAGGATGAGCATAAAGATTCAATCTTTACATCCCATTCCCCTAGTCCCGTGGTTCTTGATGCATTCCATGGTGAGGATAGGTGTAAAGACTCCATCTTTACATCAATCCCATCATAAAAATGCCACAATCCTTGTCCCTTTAGAACTCAATGAGTCTTAGTCCCGAAATCTCTGACAATCACTTGAGACGAACATAAAAATGTCCCTACAAATCATCATCGTCTCAAGATGTAGGATCGATGGACAAAGATTCATTCTTTTCTAAAGAGTCTCATTCTTGGACTTAAAGACGAGCCCCTTTTGATCACATGTGACTAAAATCCCCAAGAAAAGTTAGGTTAAGACATACCAAGGCTCCTACGCCTATGATGGTTGATTAATCTAACGGGAGGGTAGATAAGTCCCGTCATGATGATCACAAGTCCAAAGTGAGCATGGGATCAAAATCCCGAAAACACCAAAGTCCATGGTATCCCGCGCTAAAACCTTCTTAAAATGGTTTTTACTTCCGGATGATAAACTTGGCACATCCTTTTCTCTTTTCAAATCACGCATGCACACAAGCACACAAACAAGCACAAATTTTGGACCTAGGAAGACTTGCTTTTGCAAGGCTCCTTGGGTGAACGCCAAATGTTCTTCCCAAGGAGTAACTTAACCTCCGAACCCTTATCCTTTTTTTCAAAGTTTTGAGGAAATCAAAATGGCGTGGCGACTCCGTTTTTCATAAAACCGGTGTCTTCAAACTGAGGTGAACGGCGACCACCCTTTTTCGTAAAAGGAAAAGAGGAAAAATCTCGGGGCCACATTCACAGTTTGGCGACTCCGCTGGGGAAATTTAAATGTTTTCCAAACTTCTTTTTCATAAGAAGCGTTGGAAACATTTACGAGGGTTAGCCTTCCATCTCGGGTCCGATCTTTGTGCTTGTGCAATTTTCTTTTTTCATGCATCTTTTGTGTTCTTTTTTGGCTTGTGCATACTCTGAATAATGAACAGGTGTCATTTTGAAGCTGAAAGTTGCCAAAAATTCCTGGAAAAACAATATGGAAAGGAAGCAAATTGGAACCTGGAAAGCTGTTGAATCCAGGACGGCTGATCTTGATCCAGCCGGACGGCTTCATTCGATTCCACCGGGACACTTTTATCGAGGTTAATCTGAAACCGTGGCGATTTGGGGCTATTCGATCTGAATCGCTGGTTCCAGAAAATTTACGTGCTTATGTGATGCATTTTCCCCGTCCCCAAAACATTCTTTTAAAACACATGATGAAAAATCTCTATTTTAACTCAAAAAAGAATTTTTAGGAGACCGCACACTACGCGCACTATATATATCCTGTACACTTTTGCACGCACGTCCTTTAAACCCGGGATGGTTGTTCAGCTGCAGTCACGGACAGTGTTACGACGCTCCCGGGCGCGCACGGAATCATCCCAAACTCCCCATGGCAGCCAGTGTCGACCAATGCACTAGTCCGTGTCACACTTTTAAAACCGTGACTTTTTGGTTGGTTTTTGGTCTAGACCGTGTCATACAGCCTCGTCGTATACCCCCGTAAAAGTCAAACCCGAGCCCATGCTAAAAGTCAAGATTCCTCGCGCAAGCGAAGCCATGCCAAAATTTTGTTAGGCAAAATTGGCAAAATCTTGACCTCGGCATTGACTTTGACTTTGACTTGCACGGGGTATGTAAAAGTCAAACCCGAGCCCATGCTAGAGTCAAGATTCCTCGCGCAAGCGAAGCCATGCCAAAATTTCGTTAGGCAAAATTGGCAAAATCTTGACCCCGATATTGACTTTGACTTTGACTTGCACAAAGTATGCAACAACGCTCAATGTGACACCGTGTCATTCGACTTTTAACGTCCGACCCATGCCTATTATTTTCCTTGGACAATGCCGAAATCAACGTCTATCGCGCAAGCGAAGCTCTGCCAAAATTTCGTTGAGGCTAAAAGACTTGACTTTCACGGCATTGACATTGACTATAATCCGCATCGCTCGTGCGTTAAAATTCCTATGATCCACTAGACCCTAGGACCGTTCTTCTCTCTCGGTCGGTGGGATCCGCTTGCCCTATAGGACCCTCGCCCGGGGCTGTCCACCCTGGGATGTCGAAATACAGGTGCAAAACGAGGGGCTTATAGACGTAGTGATGGAGCCCACTGATCCAGGATCTAGAGTAGTTGCGAAAAAGAAGGGCAACCTTTTCCAACCAAATAGAAATAATTAAAAGACATTGTTTTAAGTAAACTTGAAGATTCTTAATTGCATATTACTTGAGCCTTCAGCCTAAACACCTACCCCCGAGTCTAAACCTTGCCTATCCCTTTCCCGCAGCGAGAAAGAAGTGGGTGAGAATACCGGGTCAGCGGCTTTTCAGTGCAAAAATTTCAGGCTCAGACAGTTCGTCAGAATCGTCAGTTTCGTCTACTCAGAGGTTTAGAATGGCAGATCTGACAGAAAACAGTGGTGGTATGGGTAATCCGGTGACTAGAGAGGAAGAGTTAACCCTAGCCTTGGAAAACAGTCGTAAAGCTCATGAAGAGCAGCAAGCCATGCTCATCGATGCTCTCCGCCGTCATGGGGTTCAGATAGTAGTTGAAGCCAATGGTTCTTTGGTCATGGTGGAAGATGAGACTCCAGAAACAGTGATTTCAGCCCCTCCATCCTACAACCAATGCCCTCCTCCATCTACATATGATCCCTTACCAAGGACTACTCCCTTTCAGTCCTTCCCAGCACCTCAAGCCATCAGGGCTCCATCGCCCTCAGCTCCTCAGATAAGACCCAGCTTCGTTCACTACCAACAGAGAATGAATGCTACAGCCACCCCAGTCTCTCAGTCTCTGCATTATCCCATAGGATTCATCCCTCCTCCTCAGTACGGACCATCCCAGATGATTTCGAAACCTCAGAACCAATCCAATGATCTCCTTAACACTTGCCCTGCAACAGCAGATCTTCCATCTCTGGCCTTGCCAACAGGACCCCATGAGGCTCCTTACTCCTTCTCTTACCCCGGTAGCTATGAATCTAACCCATATGCCTTCGATTTGTCCTATGGAAACTCGGGACCAGGTCAAGTTTACACCTATTTCCCTCCAAAAGATCCTCAAACCGTGGTACCAGCCACCAGTGTGCCACCCACTGTACCGCCACTCAAGTCTGATAAACCTACCCTGGAACCGAGCAATCCAAAAATGTCATCTGACCCCAACATGGCCTGGCTCGTGGAGCAAGTTAAGTCCATGCAAGAGAAGTTTGGTGAACTGAACACTAAGAAAGCAGCCTATCAGATCACTGATCCCAGCAAAATTGTCCCCCTTCCTCCAAAATTCCGGATGCCTGAGATTGAAAAGTTCAACGGCACAGACTGTCCCCGAACTCACATTGAAAGTTACCTTCTGGCTATGAGGGCCAAGGATTGTACGTATCAGCAAATGGCCGATCATTTTCAACTATCGTTAAAGGGTTCAGCTCTTAGGTGGTTCTTGCATGTAAAGCCAGAGGCCCGAGCCACATGGGACCAGATCAAGGAAACATTCATGGAAAAGTACAAGGCCAACTTGAACTGGGAAACTAGCAGAAACGACTTGCAAGGAACTTTGCAGCGCCTAGATGAACCGGTGGGTGAATTTTACAAGAGATGGAATTGGAAGCTTAGTGAAATGATGACTCCGTTGAATGAAGAAGAACAGATGGAAATCTTCCAGTCCTGCTTAAAGCCCCAGTTAAGGGTCCAGATTGGCAATTACTATTATCCCGATCTCCGAGCAATGGTGAATGCTGGCACCAAGTTTGAAAATGCCTTCAACATGGCACCAGTTACAGGAACCGGCAACTCCTACCGGTACAGGGCACCAACCTCAAACACTCCAACCAGCGCCGTGAAGGGAAAAGAAACAGTAGGTGCGGTCAATTACATCCAGAATGAGAAAGTCGGACAAAGTTCAGGTCAGACCGCTACAAAGCCAAAGCCTCGCTTCTATACTGCTGAAGACTTTGGAATGCCGTTGGAAAAAGTGTTCGATGGTTTGGTAGCTGAGGGGCTTATTAGACCTTTGGAGAATTGGAAGCCCAAGAACCTTAATGTTAGGATGGACAAGTCTAAGCATTGTCGCTTCCACAAGTACCATGGGCATACCACCAATGACTGCACCTATTTGAAGTACCTGATCTCCCGTCTGATCGAGGAAGGCAAACTTGAACCGCCTCGGGGCCCCAATACAGTCAAGAATCCTCTTCCGGCCAATGACCGAGTGAATGTGATTGATTTCGGAAATTCAGAGCAGACAAATGCAGTAGGGTTCGGGAATCCAAAGATTATAGACATCCTAGAATTCAACGTTCCTTACGTTGAATTGCATGGGGAATGGAAAGATCTGATTGATGCCTCAGCCAGGGAAGGGCAATTTGGCCCTATAATAGGGACTGATTTCATTAATGTCGTCAAAGCAAGATCTCTTTTTGGCAACATCGAGCCAGTTACCATAGTCAAGATTACAGAGGAAAAACTCACTTATGAAGATTGTGAGGCCGAAGTAAATCAAGCTATGATGGTTGAAGTCTCCCCAGAACCTTTCATCACCCATGGTGAACATAATGTGTTTGTGATGGCCCTTACTGCTCAGGAGGATCAGTCCCAACCACCAGCCTGGAAAAATGTGGAAAGGAGAATGAATGACCAAGAAGACTCTGATGAAGGAGAAAGTTGCCTCTCAGATGCCGAAAGTGTAACTGGCCTCGGTACTCCAGAGATGCATCCGAATGTGATCAAATTCGAAGAGGAAGCTGCACCAGCTCAATCGAAGCTCCACCATGGGTATGATGTCTGCAACTGCGATAATGGTTTGAAGGATGCACATCAGGATTGGACCGCCGGCAAATTTGCTTCTCCCCCAGGCAGTAACAGCGAAGAGTACTCCCCTGTCTAGTCCAGTCAAACACTTTGTCATTAGTAGTGTAGGGTTAAGAGTCTCTAGAGTCAGGAGTCTTTGAGTTTCAGTCTTTTGAGTCATCTGATGGCCTCACGCCTGAAGATTATGAGTGTGTCGCCAATGTCATCTTTCCCTTTGCATTAAATGAAATGATAGATCTTTTTGAGTATCCCCTTATTGCCAACTTAACAAATGATAAATTAACTAATAATCTAACAACAGTTAATAATGATTCATTTGAACAAGATGCAAACACACTAAATGAACAATACATTAAAGAAATCTTTAAGCAGGTTACTGATAAAGAGGAAAACCGTGCCCAAGCTACCGAGGAGGTTTTGACTAGTGTTAACCTGGGTACTATCGAAGAACCTAAAGAGACATAGATCGGGAACTTCTTTCAAGGGGCCGAACGGGACAGGCTGGTTGATCTGCTCAGAGAGTATGTGGATGTGTTCGCCTGGTCTTACAAGGACATGCGGCCGGGCAACATGTGCTCCGATTGTAGAACACAGATTCCTTTGACACTGATGCCAAGCTCGTGAAAACAAAAAGCTAAGGAAAATCAAGCCAGAGTGGTCTCTGCAGGTCAAGGAAGAAATTGAAAAGATGCTGCGGGTAGGATTCATCAGGGTCATTGAATATCCGACCTGGTTGTCGAATATCGTGACTGTGACTAAAGCAAACGGGAAGGTACGCTGCTGTGTGGATTTCCGAGATCTAAATAAAGCCAGTCCCAAGGACGACTATCCGTTGCCAAACATAGACATTTTGGTGGACGCCACAACCAACTACGAAGTCAAGTCTTTTGTCGATGGTTTTGCTGGCTACAATCAGATCAAGATGGCAGAAGAGGATCAGGAAAAGACAGCTTTCACCACGCCATGGGGAATGTACTATTACACGGTGATGCCTTTTGGGTTATAAAATGCTGGGGCTACGTATCAAAGGGCAGCAACTACACTTTTTCATGACATGATCCACAAGGAAATCGAGGTCTATGTCGATGATATGATTATCCACTCTAAAGGCGCAGATGGACAACACTTTGTTGATCTGCGAAAGTTCTTTGAGAGGTTAAGAAAACAATCTATGAGACTGAACCCTGCAAAATGCACCTTCGGATTGACAAGGGGAAAAGTGCTTGGGTATATGGTCACAGAGCGAGGCATTGAAGCCGACCCTCGAAAGATCAAAGCCATAATGGATATGAGGCCACCCCGATCCCAGACTGAAGTCAAAAGCTTTATGAGAAAGTTGCAGTACATCAGTCGTTTCGTCAATCAGCTGACAACCATGTGTGAGCCCATCTTCAAGCTTATGAAGAAAAATGTCGATACAGAATGGAATGAAGAATGCCAGGATGCCTTTGACAAAATTAAGGCATACCTAGTGAATCCCTCGGTACTGTGTCCCCTGTATGGACAGAAACCTCTTCTGCTCTATCTCACTATCACCGACACGGCAGTTGGGGCTATGCTGACCCAGGAAAAGAAAGATTCTCGGGTAGAAAATGCCATTTACTTTGTGAGTCGAAAGCTTTAAGGGAGTGAGCTCAATTACTTGGCGTGTGAAAAGACTTATGCAGGACTAGTTTGGGTAGTCGGGAAACTGAAACACTACATGCAGGCTCACTCGGTGAATTTGGTCTCAAAAATGGACCCCATCAAGTATATCTTCGACAAACCTTCCCTCTCGATGCGCCTGGCAAAGTGGTCATTCTTCCTAGCAGAGTTTGACATCAACTATGTAACAAGAAAGGCAATCATAGGTCAAGCACTATCAGACCATCTGGCAAATTTCCCTAGTAATGAGGACCAAGGACCTGAACCCCAGTTTCCGGATGAGGGGATTTTCGCTGTTGAGCCCGAGAATCGATGACAACTCTTCTTCGACGGAGCTGCTAATAAAAGGGGAAATGGCATAGGAATTTTGTTGGTAGACCAGAAAGATGATGAGTCTGGAGCCCAATCCTTTTGTTGAACCGATCATTCCTTCAGAAGCTTCCTCGAAGTCTGTAGATGAAGAGATTACCATATCCCCAACCGGTCAAGTCTCTCGAACTGGTCAGCCTCATCTTTCCCCTCTTGCCGATCAATCTACCAGTCCATATACTCCTCCAATCGATCCAACTCTTGCTATTCAAGTATTTACTCCTCTTCGTCTTCCAACCGATGCCATCTTACCGGCTTCTCAACCGGCCCCTTCAACCGATAAAGTCTTATCAGCTGCTGCCATTCCTTCAATCGATCCCCAAGCAATCACTGTCAGCACCTCCACCGTTGACTCCTCAACTGACAGTGATGCTGTTGCCGATACTGATCCTTCTCTAGATAACCCTCAACCGATCTCAAAGGATGAGCTTAACCGTCCAGTGGTTGTAAGGGACCTCTGTGAATTGTATGATGCCTTAGTTTCTAGCATGGTTAAGTCCAATCAGGAGGAGGAAGAAAAGAGGTTAGACCGAATGGAGCACGGGTATGCAAAAGATTTGGCAAATTATGTTGTTGATCTTCAAGATAAAGATGAAAGAATCATTGACCTTGCCTCCCAGCTCAGTGCAGCAAACCAGTCTCAGCAAGAACTTCTCAATCTTGCCCAAGCCTCTCAAGCCGATCTTAAGATTGCAACCGATGAAATCAAGAAGCGAAATCACAAGCTTAAGGAGGCTGAGCAAAAGCTAACCGATCAAGCCTCATTGTTCAGGAAGACCAACACCGAAAGAATTAAGTTAAAGTCTGAAAATGAAGTGCTCAAGAAATTGCTTGCCGATCGTGAATCTGAGAGGTCAGCTAGGAAGAAAAGGAAGAGAGAAGAGAAGGAGGAAAAGAGAGCAGCTGCAAAGAAATCAAGGCCCGAACCGGTTAATTCATCGGCTACACCAGCAGATCCCCAAGACAAGTCTCCGACCGATGATCCTGCTGCCCCTGTTTGAGAATGTAACTGATGATGATTGTGTCTTTCAAAACTTTCCCTAACCGGTTGCAGCCTAATCAATGAGATTTCCTTGAACTCTAATTTTTTATTGCATTGAATGATTTGTTTTTTGAACTTCCTTTGAATTATTTTTGAATGATCCAACTGCTACTAACCGTTCCATTTTGCAGGTCTACTCATTCAAAATTCCTTTCATTTTACTTTGTTTTTCTTTCAAGCTTTCACTCTGTTTGTAAGCTTACTTAGGTTACATCAAGTTGTCACTTGGCTTAGGGAATGACATAATTAAAGGATAAATACTTAGTCATTCTTTTACTGAGTCAAGATGATGCTAACCTAGGATGATTGGACTTAAGCAATTAGGAGGAGATTGTTAGTCAAATATATGTTTAGATTAAGAATTGCTTAATCCCAATCACAACAAGCATTAATGTGGACCCCTAAAATTAATTAGATCAAATAGAATTTTTCTATGTATGATAGGATCCCTTAATGCTACTAGTGCCAGTGTTTTAAATATGTAATTTTCTCAAGACATGAAGACTTGAAGACCTGAAGATTTTCCCCATCAGTTTGTGAGTTACCTGTTATAGGAGCTTCCCTTAACCGGTTGACCCCTCAACCGGTCAGAGGTCCTTGACCGGTCAGGCAGTCCTTAACTGACCGACTAAAGCCCTTGCCTTACTGATTAAATCCTTAACCGGTTCTGATCCTTTGCATGTCCAACCAGTCAAGCTTCTCCATCAAGCTTCTTTTCATCTAACCTAACCGAAGCATTTATTGCTCCCAACTACCCAGCCATCTACTTTAGCTAAAGTTGGTAAAGCAGCATGCTGAATTGACGCTGAAGTGACATTCTTTCTGGGGCCCGTTTGTCGAGAAGCTGAAATGGATTGTCAATGTAACCAGTACTCACATCCCTTCAACCACTCAAAGGAAATTTTCTCCCTCCAATCTCAGACATTAAATGCAAAGATACTCCCATTCAAAGGCGTGCCTGTCCAAGTCATCATTGCAACCTCTTCAAAGATAACGGCTCCTTCACTTGAAGTTCACTATAAATAGCTTCCATGGAGCATTGAAGAAGGTTGGTGCATTTAAGATCCTTGAGAGTGAGCTGCTTTGAACTACCAACCTGCAAATTCCCTAGTTTAAGGCATTCAATACAAGTCCCCTCTTTCACTAGACATCTCTGTAGGACTTATACACTTAGCACCTCAATCAATACAGCTGTGTTCCTCCATTAGACTACTTATGGAACACATCGATTGATTCACACACAACACCCTAGAGAAATCAGCTCAACTTGTGAGCACATCTCTAAAAAACACCAGGTCTTTGTTGTAGCACGATCCGTTAGTGGTCACCTTCAGTTTGGCAGCCTTCAATCATTGGCTTGCAACTTGTAATAGGTAGGATCCATTAATAGCAGTGCACTTTCACAAATCCAAGTTCTGACCAAACTTGGTAGAGGACGTAGCAGTTATTTAACACTGTGAACCTCTTCAAACAATGGGTCATTTCCTTGTGTGTTTGTTTATTTCTTGTGTAGTTGTAACTGGTTGATAATTTCTCAACCAGTCACAACCTATTGACTCTTACAATCTTGCTTTTTGTTTGTCTTACTTGGAAACGAAATTTGTCCTTGTTGCATGAGATTTTAACTTACCATGATACAACCCCTAACCGATATTCCCATGCAAACCTTTTCCTCACCTAAGTTAGCAAGTGTAACTTAAGATTTACAAAGATCAAAAGTGTTTTTAGCAAAAAGTCTTAACAGGCTATTCACCCCCCCTCTAGCCTGATTCCTACCATTTGGGACCTAACAATATACCTTAATGTGATTATGTTGATCTTTCAAAACGGATCTTAGATTCAAATCTTATTTGAATCGATGAACAACCTTCGAATGTTTGAACCGTTGATGAAACTTGGATTTTCTTCTTCCTTGTTCTACCTTGGTGATGAATTAACAATAGAGGCCTTCAAGATTTAGGAGATAAAGTAACCTCCCTCTAATGGTGATTCACACGCGAACGAACCAAGAACTCTTCTTGTTGGATTGCTAGATGATCCTTTCCGATTATTGAAATGTTATCAATAATCAATGGCAAAAACTATGAAATTGATCAAAGCCTAGAATTTCATAAACCTAGAACAATGATGTAGGATGAGAGAGGGTTTTTGGCTGCCTAAGGATTTGTATTTATACATGAGCATAAATCCCTAACACTTAGGGTTAAGTCCTTGTCAATAACAAAAACCTTACCAGCCTTTGAAAGAAGTACGGACACGTTTTTCGCGTTGAGCACGACTCGTGCATATGCAAAAACACTCGTGATACAAGTCGTGATGCAAATAGTACTCGTGCTGGTCCCGGAAATGACTCGTGCTCAAGAGCACGAGTCATGCCCAATGCGGGGCAAGATGAGTCGCGCGACCATAAGAGCCAATTTCCAATTTTCCAGGCAATGTATGTCGCACTACAGACCAAGCCAAAATTCCAGTTTTCAGCCAGAATCAAATTCGTTATTTGTGTGTGACCCAAAAGGAATTATATTATATTGGTAGTGAGTCGAAACATCGACCTCACAAGACATAAGTGGTTTCTAGCAAACCATTATATCCACCCAATTAATATAACATCAAAGCTTGATTTTCCCGATAGATCAAATGTCACAATCCCTTTGTCCACGATGTCCAATTGAACATGAGTCATGGTTCATGTCAACTCATTCCATTCAATGCTTTCTCGATTTCGAATATGTTGATAATTCAAATGCATTTGATCTCTATCAAATCACTTGAGTATGGCCATACACTTCATTAACACTATTCATCGAGGGACCCAAGCAAACATCTTTCTCACACAGAGAGGGGCAAATCCCATCTTGACATATCATTCTTCCCTACATGAATCCAATCGTGCCAACATAGCCATTATTGTTATTCTATTAAAGATAGTGTTAGACTACATCAAACACGACGTTCATCATGTGAAAGACGATGATAATCTCAGGTATAAAGGATTCAATGACACTACTATCATGAGATTTAATCATGACACATATGACTATTAACCATGTCATAAATCTCATCGGCAGGTCATGTCCAATACTTGTTCTCTAGCAAGTATCCATAAGTGTAACGTGCATCACATGCATATAATCATCTCCATGATTATCCATTACCAACTTATACTAGCTATTCTCAATAACTAGGGACGCAGTTCGATATAATAAACATGTAAACATATAATGAACCAAATAAACATTCTCTATATTAAATGATAAAGACGATTAAATAACGGTATTGATTAGTCATAATTATCAACGGCCTAGGGCATAACACCAACAATCTCCCACTTGTACTAGGCCCAATCTCCTAGGTATCATATACCCATGGACCTAACATGACTATCATGCTTCTGCTTGTGCGAGGGTCTTTGTAAGTAGATCCCCAATGTTATCATCGATTGATACTTTGCATATCTTAACGTCTTCTCATTCTTATGAATTCTCGAAAAATGTCTAAGTATGTGTTTGGGTCGCTGATGTGACCTTGGTTCCATTGCTTGCACAAATGGCACCAAGATTGTCACAACAAAGTTCCACCGATTAGTGATACTTGGAACATTTCCAAAACACTAATGAACTTTTAGATCCAAACTGCCTCTTTTAGCTGCATCAGATGTCGCTAAAAATTCGGCCTTAGTTGTAGAATCGGCTACGATTTTCTGCTTGGAACTCTTCCAACAAAACTGCACCTCCAATAAGCATAAACACAAATCCTAATTGTGATTTTAAATTAACTTTGTCCGTTTGGAGGATAGCATCTGTGTAACCATTACAACAAGATTAACTTCCAACCTTTCAAATACCAAGAACGTATCCTTAGTTCTTCTTAAGTACTTAAGGATCATCTTGACTGCCATCCAATGGTTCTCACCAGGATCAGATTGGTATCGACTCGTCATGCTTAGAGCATACGTGACATCGAGTCTAGTACAAATCATGGCATACATGACAGATCCAAATGCCGGAGCATATGGAACTTCATTCATCCCTTTTGCTCATCAGTTGTCATAAGACAATGCGTATTGCTAAGAGTAACACCATGACCCATTGACAAGTTACTTTTCATAGAATCTTCTAAGAACCTTGTCAATGTGAGTATTTTGACTCAAACCAATTTATCCTTTTAGATCTATTTCTATAGATCTTGATGCCAAGGATGTAAGCGACTTCACCCATATCTTTCATTGAGAAACCTTTCCTTGACCAAGACTTGACAGTCTTAAGTGTCAAAACTTCGTTTTCCAATGAGTAAGATATCATTGTCATATAACAATAGAAATAATACTACACTCCCACTAAATTTCATGTATACACAAGGTTCATCTTCGTACTTGATGAAGTCAAACTCTTTGACCGATTCATCAAAATGAAGATTCCAACTCCTCGAAGCTTGCTTCAACCCAATAATTGGATCTTTGCAACTTGCACACTTTATTATAATTTCTTGGATCGACAAAACTTCGGGTTGTGTACTATACACATCCTTAAGAATCTTTCCATTTTAAGAAAGCCGTTTGACATCCATTTGTCATATCACATAGTCACAATATGCGATTATGACAATTGAAATTCTAATAGACTTCGACATTGTAACTGGCGAAAAGGTTTCAACATAGTCAATACTATGAATTTGCCTAAATCCCTTTGCTACAGGCCTTAGCCTTGAAAGCATACACCTTCTCTTCCATATCGGTCTTGAAGACCTACTTGTACCCTTTAGTTTTTACACCTTCAGGTAGCTTAATCAAGTTCCAAACTTGATTATCAAACATGGATTGTAATTCGGACTCCATGGTTCCTAACCATTTATCCAAATTAGGAGTGGACATCGCCTCAAGATAGGAAGTAGGATCGTCATTCTCAATGACTTCCACTTTATTACTTTTCGATACGAGAAATCAATATTTCTTGAGTTCGGATCGTAACCTATTCGATCTATGATGGACTTGTGCATCTTGAACATGTTCCACAATTCCTTGTGAACTTGGTTCCGTCTCTACTTTTGGTTCCATGTCATTTTCAGGTTCTTGAACTCCTTCAAGATTAATTTTACTCCCACTAGATTCTTTATTGAGAAACTATTTCTCAAGAAACGAATCATACAGAGCAACAAACATTTTGTTCTCTTTGCAGTTGTAAAATTAATATTCAAAAATAACCTTGTCAGATTTTGGTGCTAACTTATTAGAGACAAGTCTCTTCATATAAGTTTTGCAACCCCAAATCTTTATGAAAGACAAACTAAGTTTTGTTTCATACCACATCTCATGTGGGGTCTTAGGAACCGATTTAGTAGGGACTCGATTCAGTGTAAACGCATCATTTCTAATGCATATCCTCAAAAGGAAATAGGAAGGTTAACTTTACACATCATCGAACGAACCATGTCTAACAAGGTTCAATTCCTCCTTTTAGACACACCATTTATAGTAGTGTTACGCGTGGAGTCAACTCTGAAACAATTTCACAGTTTTGAGATGATTGTCAAACTCTTGGCTCAAATATTCACGACCTCGATCTAATCGAAGTACTTAATAGTTTTGCCAAGTTTGTTTGTACTTCATTTTGAAATATTATAAATATCTCAAACGATTCACTTTTGGACTTCATCGGATAGACATAGTCATATCTAGATAAGTCATCAGTGAATGTAATGAAATACCAAAATCTTCTCCTAGCAATGCTACTTAATAGTCCACATACATCTCATGTATAAGGGCCAATAAGTCACTAGCCATCCCACTAATCTTAGTGTAGGGTGGTTTGGTCATCTATCTATATATAATAACAGGATTGTCAAAATCCCGCCCAAACCAGGGGTATTTTAGTAATTTCACGCGGTGGCAAAACTGAAATTAACAAGCCTCAGAAGACACGTGGGACGCTGGCATTGGCGCGTGCGTCACACGCGCCGACAAAGGCGCGTGTACGCGTGAAGTTTTTTTTTTTTTTTAATTGAGCCACGTGGCGACCTCTGATTCGCCGACTTTGTTTCAGATTTTTAATTTTTATCCCATTTTTTGGACCTCAATTATTTTATAAAAAAAAAAAATTTTTTTTAAAAAATTTTACACCAAAATTCATAATTTTTTTCCTCTTTAATTAGAGACTAATTTCATTTAATTTGGACACAAAAAAAACACTCTTTTCCAATTATAAATTTCTTATTTATCCTTTCTTAATTTTTCTTTTTAATTTTTCAATATCTTTTTTGTGAAAATTAATTAAGTGTGAAGTATATTTTTTTATTATAAATGATGATAATAATAATCATAATTTTACTAATATGAATATTAGTACTGCTTCATTCGCCTAAAAAATTAATGTTTGTAATGTTAGTTCCTTCGTTTCAAAATTTGACATTAATTTTTTAAACAAATTAAGTAATATTTTATAAAATATTCCTAGGGACGAATATAATAATTTATTTTTTTACCCGAAGTAATATTATTTTGTAAATATTAATGTTTATAATGTTCGTGTCTTCGTGTCCGAAAATAAATATTAATTTTTGAGACAAGTAAATTCATTGAGGCAAAGGAAGGATTTTTTTTTTTGGATATAGAAAGTAGTATTAATTATGGGACGAACGTAATATTAATTTTTGAGTTGAAGTAATTTTTTTTCCTTAGAAAGTCGAATTTTTTTATATGTTCAAGAAAAATTAATATTGCTTCTTTTGGCTCAATGAAAATTTTAAAATATAATACTACTTTATTCACCTAAAAAATTAATGTCATATTTTGAGACGAATACACTAACATTACAAACATTAATTGCAGAGGCGAAAGAAGTAGTATTAGTTTTTAAAATATTAATTGGGTTGAAGGGAATAATTCTCATTTTTTTGATAAAAAATGTAGTATTATTTTTGGGTTATTCGTTTTGAATCGAAAGTAATATTCATTTTTTAAATGTTGTAATGTTAGTGTCTTTGTTTCAAAATATGACATTAATTTTTAAAACAAATTAAGTAAGATTTTATAAAATATTCATTGGGACGAAAATAATATTTTTTTTTCTTTAGCTGAAGTAGTATTATTTTGTAAAAATTAATGTTTATAATGTTAGTGTCTTCATCTAAGAAAATAAATATTAATTTTTTGGACAAGTAAATTCCTCGAGGCAAAGGAAGCAATTTTTTTTTGATATAGAAAGTAGTATTAATTATGGAATGAAAGAAATATTCATTTTTGAATTGAAGCACAATTTTTTTCTTAAAAGTACTTTAGAAATAATGAAAAACATATTATTATGAATTTTCATTGCGTTTGTTTTTTTACAAAACATTTTATATTAAGTTCTTCTCGCTCAGTTTTTTTTTTTTTTTGAGAAACAATTCCTATTGATCTCTTTTAAAAAGTGATGGGTTATTAATAAAGAACTTTAGAGTAATGATAAAAAAATGTTGAAGCTATTTGATATAACATTTTTTAATTTAAAGATTAGTTGAAGTATATTAGTAAAATTAAAAATCTTATTATTGGCTACAAATATAATTATTAGAACTATTTATGTTTTAATTTTTATTTTATCAAATTTTGATGAATTATTAATCTTGGTTTCAATTATTTGTGCCCTTTTTATATGTAATATTTATGAATAATTTTTTCTTCAACTTTTGTCCTATTTTAAACGTTAAAAAATGGGTTCGAATATTAAAGAGATGAATGGTTTTATTATAAAGTATAAAAAGTTGAGTTGGTCTTATAAAAAACTAGTTTTTTCTTAAGATAAGAAAAAACGTGTTTTCCAAAGCGCTGTTCAAAATAAACGGTGACAATTTTGTAATTACTGGCAACCATGTTCAAAATAAACGGTGACATTTTTGTAATTACTGGCAACCATGATAAATGCCTGTGTTAATATTACAAATGACCAGTGATTTCATACTGGCATTTTATAAACATGAAACTGACACTTTTTACACGGGCACTTTTAAATACATGAACTGGCACTCTTCATACTGGCACTCTGTTACACTAACACTGGCACTTTGTTACACTAATATTTTTGCTGGCTCTCAAAAATACAAGCACTGGCATTCAAAAATACATGGACTGGCATTTGAAAACACATTTACTGGCACTCAAAAATGCATATACTGGCACTCAAAAACACTGATAATTATTTTTGCTGATATTCAAAAAAACATGAACTGGCATTCAAAAAAACATGGACTGACATTCAAAATTACAAGAACTGGCATTCAAAAAATATATTGACACTCAGTTACACTTACTGGCACTCTATTATACACTAACTGGCACTCCAAAATACATGATAGCACTCCAAAAACATACACCGGCATCTAATTACCCGCCCACCAATGCATCAAATTCTCGAACTGGTACTCAAATACTTATAAACTGGTATTCAACAACATATAATCTGGTACATTTTATATGGAAAACTGGTACATTTTATACTCAAATCAAACTCTCTCTCTAATCGTTAATCTCGGTTGAACAGAGGAAGACGGCAATTGCAATTTTAACCCCTTCGTCCTTCTTCTTCCACGACGACGCACCATTGACGAGTCGAGATGTGGGTGTTTTGGAAGTAAGGAATTCGGCGAGATTGAATGAAATTGAAGACAGCCCGATTGGATAGCAATTGAGAGAGGTTTGGGTTAAGTTGAGAGAGAGAGAGCGATTGTTGTTGAGTTTGGCCGGAGAGGCTAGGTTGAGGAAGAAGGAGGTAGAACGGTGTTTCTGGGTGGAGAGGGAGATGGCGCGGTGATGGAGATTGAAGGGTGATTGGAGGTCGCCGGTTGATTGGGGATTGAGATTGGGTTTGATTTCCGGTGAAAGAGCTTGGTTAGGGAGGAGATTGGGGCCGGCAATGGTGGTTGGGCTTGGTCGGAGAAGAAGGTGGGGAGCTTGGCAATGGAATTACGCCTTCTGCGTATAGAGAGAGAGAGGAGAGAGAGAGGGCCGGGAAAACACGTTTTTTTGTTAACTTAAAAAAAAACGCGTTTTTTACAAGTTTTTGGCATAAATAAATGCTCCCTTCGTCCCATTTTAAACTTCCTATTTTTTTAGAGTTGGTCTTATAAAAAAACTAGTTTTTTCTTAAGATAAGAAAAAACGTGTTTTCCAAAGCGCTGTTCAAAATAAACGGTGGCAATTTTGTAATTACTGGCAACCATGTTCAAAATAAACGGTGGCATTTTTGTAATTACAAGCAACCATGATAAATGCCAGTGTTAATATTACAAATGACCAGTGATTTCATACTGGCATTTTATAAACATGAAACTGGCACTTTTTACACGGGCACTTTTAAATACATGAACTAGCACTCTTCACACTGGCACTCTGTTATACTAACACTGGCACTTTGTTACACTAATATTTTTTTTAAGTTAACAAAAAAATTATTTCCTTCATTTCAAAAACTAAAATAAATAAAACTTGTAAAAAATGCGTTTTTTTTTAAGTTAACAAAAAAACGTGTTTTCCCGGCCCTCTCTCTCTCTATACGCATAAGGCGTAATTCCATTGCCAAGCTCCCCACCTTCTTCTCCGACCAAGCCCAACCACCATTGCCGGCCCCAATCTCCTCCCTAACCAAGCTCTTCCACCGGAAATCAAACCCAATCTCAATCCCCAATCAACCGGCGACCTCCAATCACCCTTCAATCTCCATCACCGCGCCATCTCCCTCTCCACCCAGAAACACCGTTCTACCTCCTTCTTCCTCAACCTAGCCTCTCCGGCCAAACTCAACAACAATCGCTCTCTCTCTCAACCTAACCCAAACCTCTCTCAATCGCTACCCAACCGGGCTGTCTTCAATTTCATTCAATCTCGACGAATTCCTTACTTCCAAAACACCCACATCTCGACTCGTCAATGGTGCGTCGTCGTGGAAGAAGAAGGACGAAGGGATTAAAATTGCAATTGCCGTCTTCCTCTGTTCAACCGAGATTAACGATTAGAGAGAGAGAGTTTGATTTGAGTATAAAATGTACCAGTTTTCCATATAAAATGTACCAGATTATATGTTGTTGAATACCAGTTTATAAGTATTTGAGTACCAGTTTGAGAATTTGATGCATTGGTGGACTGGGTAATTAGATGCCAGTGTATGTGTTTTGGAGTGCCGTCCATGTATTTTGGAGTGCCAGTTAGTGTATAATAGAGTGCCAGTAAGTGTGTAACTGAGTGTCAATGTATTTTTTGAATGCCAGTTCTTGTAATTTTGAATGCCAGTCCATGTTTTTTTGAATGCCAGTTCACGTTTTTTCTTAAGATAAGAAAAAACGTGTTTTCCAAAGCGCTGTTCAAAATAAACGGTGACAATTTTGTAATTACTGGCAACCAAGTTCAAAATAAACGGTGGCATTTTTGTAATTTTTGGCAACCATGATAAATGCCAGTGTTAATATTACAAATGACCAGTGATTTCATACTGGCATTTTATAAACATGAAACTGGCACTTTTTACACGAGCACTTTTAAATACATGAACTGGCACTCTTCACACTGGCACTCTGTTACACTAACACTGGCACTTTGTTACACTAATATTTTTTTTAAGTTAACAAAAAAATTATTTCCATCATTTCAAAAACTAAAATAAATAAAACTTGTAAAAAATGCGTTTTTTTTAAGTTAACAAAAAAACGTGTTTTCCCGGCCCTCTCTCTCTCCTCTCTCTCTCTATACGCAGAAGGCGTAATTCCATTGCCAAGCTCCCCACCTTCTTCTCCGACCAAGCCCAACCACCATTGCCGGCCCCAATCTCCTCCCTAACCAAGCTCTTCCACCGGAAATCAAACCCAATCTCAATCCCCAATCAACCGGCGACCTCCAATCACCCTTCAATCTCCATCACCGCGCCATCTCCCTCTCCACCCAGAAACACCGTTCTACCTCCTTCTTCCTCAACCTAGCCTCTCCGGCCAAACTCAACAACAATCGCTCTCTCTCTCAACCTAACCCAAACCTCTCTCAATCGCTACCCAACCGGGTTGTCTTCAATTTCATTCAATCTCGACGAATTCCTTATTTCCAAAACACCCACATCTCGACTCGTCAATGGTGCGTCGTCGTGGAAGAAGAAGGACGAAGGGGCTAAAATTGCAATTGCCGTCTTCCTCTATTCAACCGAGATTAACGATTAGAGAGAGAGTTTGATTTGAGTATAAAATGTACCAGTTTTCCATATAAAATGTACCATATTATATGTTGTTGAATACCAGTTTATAAGTATTTGAGTACCAGTTTGAGAATTTGATGCATTGGTGGACTGGGTAATTTGATGCCAGTGTATGTATTTTGGAGTGCCAGTCCATGTATTTTGGAGTGCCAGTTAGTGTATAATAGAGTGCCAGTAAGTGTGTAATGGCGAGTGTGATGTATTTTTGAATGCCATTTCTTGTAATTTTGAATGCCAGTCCATGTTTTTTTGAATGCCAGTTCACGTTATTTCTTAAGATAAGAAAAACGTGTTTTCCAAAGCGTTGTTCAAAATAAACGGTGGCAATTTTGTAATTACTGTAACCATGTTCAAAATAAACGGTGGCATTTTTTGTAATTATCGGCAACCATGATAAATGCCGGTGTTAATATTACAAATGACCAGTGATTTCATACTGGCATTTTATAAACATGAAACTGACACTTTTTACATGGGCACTTTTAAATACATGAACTGACACTCTTCACACTGGCACTCTGTTACACTAACACTGGCACTTTGTTACACTAATATTTTTTTTAAGTTAACAAAAAAATGTGTTTTTTTTAAGTTAACAAAAAAATTATTTCCTTCATTTCAAAAACTAAAATAAATAAAACTTGTAAAAAACGCGTTTTTTTTAAGTTAACAAAAAAACGTGTTTTCCCGGCCCTCTCTCTCTCCTCTCTCTCTCTATACGCAGAAGGCGTAATTCCATTGCCAAGCTCCCCACCTTCTTCTCCGACCAAGCCCAACCACCATTGCCGGCCCCAATCTCCTCCCTAACTAAGCTCTTCCACCGGAAATCAAACCCAATCTCAATCCCCAATCAACCGGCGACCTCCAATCACCCTTCAATCTCCATCACCGCGCCATCTCCCTCTCCACCTAGAAACACCGTTCTACCTCCTTCTTCCTCAACCTAGCCTCTCCGGCCAAACTCAACAACAATCGCTCTCTCTCTCAACCTAACCCAAACCTCTCTCAATCGCTACCCAACCGGGCTGTCTTCAATTTCATTCAATCTCGACGAATTCCTTACTTCCACAACACCCACATCTCGACTCGTCAATGGTACGTCGTCGTGGAAGAAGAAGGACGAAGGGGTTAAAATTGCAATTGTCGTCTTCCTCTGTTCAATCGAGATTTACGATTAGAGAGAGAGTTTGATTTGAGTATAAAATGTACCAGTTTTCCATATAAAATGTACCAGATTATATGTTGTTGAATACCAGTTTATAAGTATTTGAGTACCAGTTTGAGAATTTGATGCATTGGTGGACTGGGTAATTAGATGCCAGTGCATGTGTTTTGGAGTGCCAGTCCATGTATTTTGGAGTGCCAGTTAGTGTATAATAGAGTGCCAGTAAGTGTGTAACTGAGTGTCAATGTATTTTTTGAATGCCATTTCTTGTAATTTTGAATGCCAGTCCATGTTTTTTTGAATGCCAGTTCACGTTATTTCTTAAGATAAGAAAAAACGTGTTTTCCAAAGCGTTGTTCAAAATAAACGGTGGCAATTTTGTAATTACTGGTAACCATGTTCAAAATAAACGGTGGCATTTTTGTAATTACTGGCAACCATGATAAATGCCAGTGTTAATATTACAAATGACCAGTGATTTCATACTGGCATTTTATAAACATGAAACTGACACTTTTTACATGGGCACTTTTAAATACATGAACTGACACTCTTCACACTGGCACTCTGTTACACTAACACTGGCACTTTGTTACACTAATATTTTTTTTAAGTTAACAAAAAAATGTGTTTTTTTTAAGTTAACAAAAAAATTATTTCCTTCATTTCAAAAACTAAAATAAATAAAACTTGTAAAAAACGCGTTTTTTTTAAGTTAACAAAAAAACGTGTTTTCCCGGCCCTCTCTCTCTCCTCTCTCTCTCTATACGCAGAAGGCGTAATTCCATTGCCAAGCTCCCCACCTTCTTCTCCGACCAAGCCCAACCACCATTGCCGGCCCCAATCTCCTCCCTAACCAAGCTCTTCCACCGGAAATCAAACCCAATCTCAATCCCCAATCAACTGGCGACCTCCAATAACCCTTCAATCTCCATCACCGCGCCATCTCCCTCTCCACCCAGAAACACCGTTCTACCTCAACCTAGCCTCTCCGGCCAAACTCAACAACAATCGCTCTCTCTCAACCTAACCCAAACCTCTCTCAATCGCTACCCAACCGGGCTGTCTTCAATTTCATTCAATCTCGACGAATTCCTTACTTCCAAAACACCCACTTCTCGACTCGTCAATGGTGCATCGTCGTGGAAGAAGAAGGACGAAGGGGTTAAAATTGCAATTGTCGTCTTCCTCCGTTCAACCGAGATTAACGATTAGAGAGAGAGTTTGATTTGAGTATAAAATGTACCAGTTTTCCATATAAAATGTACCAGATTATATGTTGTTGAATACCCGTTTATAAGTATTTGAGTACCAGTTTGAGAATTTGATGCATTGGTGGGAATTAGATGCCCGGTGTATGTGTTTTGGAGTGCCAGTCCATGTATTTTGGAGTGCCAGTTAGTGTATAATAGAGTGCCAGTAAGTGTGTAACTGAGTGTCAATGTATTTTTTGAATGCCAGTTCTTGTAATTTTGAATGCCAGTCCATGTTTTTTTAAATGCCAGTTCATGTTTTTTTGAATATCAGCAAAAATAATTATCAGTGTTTTTGAGTGCCAGTATATGCATTTTTGAGTGCCAGTAAATGTGTTTTCAAATGCCAGTCCATGTATTTTTGAATGCCAGTGTTTGTATTTTTGAGAGCCAGCAAAAATATTAGTGTAACAAAGTGCCAGTGTTAGTGTAACAGAGTGCCAGTGTGAAGAGTGCCAGTTCATGTATTTAAAAGTTCCCGTGTAAAAAGTGCCAGTTTCATGTTTATAAAATGCCAGTATGAAATCACTGGTCATTTGTAATATTAACACTGGCATTTATCATGGTTGCCAGTAATTACAAAAATGCCACCGTTTATTTTGAACATAGTTGCCAGTAATTACAAAATTGCCACCGTTTATTTTGAACAGCGCTTTGGAAAACACGTTTTTTCTTATCTTAAGAAAAAACTAGTTTTTTATAAGACCAACTCTTTATTTATTTGATAGTGAAATAATTTATCCTAATGTTAAATTTAATTAGTTGTAAAATAAAAAATAAGTCTTCATAATGAAAACTAAAATAAATAAAACTAGAAGGGAAAATTATATTTTCTGTCTCAAGTCAACTTTAAAAAATGTCATTACATAAAAAAATTATTTCCTTCATTTCAAAAATGAATATTACTTTCAACTCAAAATAAATCACCAAATAATAATACTACTTTTTTTGCCAAAAAATTGCATTATTATGTGCTTTAACTAGAATGTAAAATTATATTTTTCGTCTCAAGTAACTAAAATTTGTGAAGTAGCGAAATCAAATTACTTGTTTTGGCGCAATTCTATAAAAAATGTGTTCGTATGTGCGTTAACTTGATATTGCCCTATTTAAAGAATTTTGTAAGTAAAAAACGGGTTGATAAAATTTTTGAATCCCTCCTAAACCCGCATTGATCCGCTTCTAATGAAAAGAGTTTGAAAATGTTTTCTTTTAAATCGGGTGGGATTGGGGTGGATTTAGGATTAGCTCAAACCGTCTCATTTAACCCGAACCCGCGTAGTATTCATCTTTTTTAGAATAAATTTTAAATATTGATAATATTTGTATATTATTATTTATTTATTTGTTTATAGTTTATTGTACTTTCTTATTTTTCTATGTCATATTATTAATCTCTGCATTTATAAGGAAATAAAGGGAAAAAATAGCATTGCATAATAGAAATATTAATAATTTTTTCTTCAACTTTTGTCCTATTTTAAACGTTAAATAATTGGTTAGGATATTAAATAGATGAATGGTTTTATTATAAATTATAAAAAGTTGGGTACAAAGTAATTAGTGAATAGTTGTTGTGAGTATGACTTATAAGACCATTGAATAAAAAAATATTTAAATTTTTTCATTGTAATTTTTTTCAATTTAAAATGGGACACCTTTTATTAAAAAAAAAGGAAGTTTAAAATGGGACGAAGGGAGCATTTATTTATGTGTTAGTGAAATAATTTTTCCTAATGTTCCATTTAATTAAGTGCGATATAAAAAAATATTATTATATAACAGTAACATTAAAGAAATATGTAAAAATCAAACGGGGATGTAGAAGTTGAATACGGCTCAAGAACAAAATAACTTCTCAAAAATCAAAATTGATGATACTTGAAAATTTCATTTCATGTAATTTGTTTGTTTGGAGAATCACTAGAGTCAAGAGTTTCGAATTGCAGTTGAAGAGAAAGATTTGGAGACTTATAACTAGATTGATTACGCTTTCCCAATCGTTGTCGAAACTAAGTGATACTGTGGGCAAATTACGCACATATAACGTTCAATACACAATAAATATGTTTTACATAAAAAAATATGCGTTAAATTCCATAGCATTGAAAAATTGATGTCAAATGTGATTATTATTTAATAGAACGGAAATTTACGTATAAAACGCGATTCGTACAAACTAACTATGCCTTAAATATATATTTATTTTAGTGACCTTCAATATGATATTTGTACTAATAATATAGTTTTAAAAAAAGTTTTTTACAATGTACACAAACATTTCTATATTTCCTGTTATATTTGTATGAATGTTCGTCATTATGTTTTAATAGTTGTCCGTGCATCGCACGGGAGTTACACTAGTTTAATCAATAAACGAGATTCACTTACCTCAAATGATTCATAATCATATGAGTCTAAATGTCCATGTTAATGGAGTTTAGATATATGTTTCTCATTCATATGACCAAACCGGCAATGCAATATGAATGTGTTGTTCACATCATTCGGTTTAGATTTCTCGTTTATATTATAGATATCTTCAATATTATTTTGTTTCTTAACATCAAGGATATAAAGGTCATTAAATGAATCTGCAATACTATAAAGCATATCATTTAAATATATAGAAACTTCTTATTCTCAATAAGAAAACTATATCCTTCATCATCCATATAAGAAACGGAAATAATACTCCTACTCAAATCCGGAACGTAGTCATACTTGTTCAAAACAATTACTAGTCCACTAGGTTAAGTGACTTCATAAGTCCCTACGGCTAATGTAGCAACTCTTGCTCCATCCCACACATAGGTTTAATTCACCTTCTTTGAGTAGCTTTCTATTCTTTATACCTTGCACATTTAAACAAATTTGAGATCTATATCCGGTATCATATACCCAAGAACAAGAATTCGAAAGGAAAATATCTATCATATAGATACTTGAAGTAGTAGCAATCATATTGCCCTTCTTCACCTTTTAGGCCTTCCCAATAAGCCTTGCAACTTTGCTTCCAATGACAATCTCATTACAATGGTAGCAAAATGCATCCTTTTGAGACACTTTGGGTTTAGCCTCTTCGGCTTTGGCAACTTTTGCCCTAGGTTTAGCAACCTTTGCTTTACCTTCTGTATGTTTCCTTTTAAACCCCTTTCTTGTGTTAACCATTAACACAACAAAACTCTCTTGCCTAGCTTGCACTTGGAACATTTCCTTTGTGCGTTGTACTAGAACAAAAGTAACTTCCATGCGTTCAATGTCCTTCTCAAGAGCCTTACATATGGTGGCAAACATAAAGTAAAAAACATCATAGGAATCATCTCTATGTTTCTTATGTTGCTCCTTATCTGCCCTTTGCAACATTTGCAGTGGGTTTAGCAGGAATGGATTCGTCAAGAACGTACAATTTGCCTAAGAACAATTCTTTAAGCTTCTGATCCAATCCGAATAGTCTGTACCGTTCTATTCGAACTTGTCCTTCATAAGAACGAATCGCAATTTAATGTGTAATGCTATTTCTACAACAAAATATGCAAACCATATGAGCACATATCAATATCAACACATTTACCATCTAAGAGCAAATAATGTATTTCACAAATACTCCCACTAAATTATACAATTTCAAATACAAGCATGTATCATATAATTATAGTGGGCTAAGATCCATATTTCACTTGATTTAGTTTAACTGAGTCAATGCCCGAAATCAAGCTATTTAGGTAGAAACATCAATCATATCTCTATATGACTCTTAGATCTTTTATGAGATTTCCTTAGACATCATATGTCAAACACATGTTTTAAATCTCATCTATGCCTTGGGTCAAATTTCATTTGAAAGCACCAATTAAGACAAAACCTTTTTCAAACGAATGAGACATGGAACGATGCACCTAACTGAGTCAAAACTACATCAACCATTATCTCATCTTGCTCACAAATTAAGATATAAGATGCACCCAACTGAGTCGAAACTATATCAAATACCCTAAAATTTCAAAAGTATAATCAAGGAATGGCATAAGACTTAAATATTTAGAAGGTTTTACTCATAACAAACATCGCATGGTTGTATATGAAACTTATGTGTACATTATCATGAACATGGGATTTTCACATAAAATTCTACTTTAGGATCATACTAATAATCATGTAATAAATAACAATTATTAACTACATAATTATTCCATTCTCAAAATACGAATTCAAACAATTTAATCATATTAAAATGAACATCAAATCCTAAACAAACAATTTGATTCAATTTGAGAATTTACTAATCTTTTGTTTAATCAAATTAAACAGATCATTACCCATGTAAAAGATTAATCACATTAACCAATTATTAATCATGATCATGGCATATCACATATACTTGTTTTCTCAAAACAATACACATAAAATCATAGATCTATTTCACATGTAGCATGTAAAGCATTTAATCATATTAAATCTAGCATGCCAAGTTTAACCTAATCATGATAAGACGCGGCTCTGATACCACTGTTGGGTTTTGGGGTTACAAACGCAGCGGAAGACTTAGAAATAACAAGCAAAACCCTAGCCCTTTAGTCCGTCTAACATGAATAATTAAAACCATGAAATAGAATTTACATACCTTAATGCAATTATGTTGATCTTTCAAAACGGATCTTAGATTCAAATCTTATTTGAATCGATGAACAACCTTCGAATGTTTGAACCGTTGATGAAACTTGGATCTTCTTCTTCTTCCTTGTTCTACCTTGGTGATGAATTAACAATGGAGGTCTTCAAGCTTTAGGAGATAAAGTAACCTCCCTCTAATGGTGATCCACACGCGAACGAATCAAGAACTCTTCTTGTTGGATTTCTAGATGATCCTTTCCAATTATTGAAACGTTTTCAATAATCAATGGCAAAAACTATGAAATTGATCAAAGCCTAGAATTTCATAAACCTAGAACAATGATGTAGGATGAGAGAGGGTTTTTGGCTGCCCAAGAATTTGTATTTATACATGGGTATAAATCCCTAACACTTAGGTTTAAGTCCTTGTCAATGACAAAACCTTACCAGCCTTTGAAAGCAGTACAGACACGTTTTTCGCGTTGGGCACGACTCGTGCCTGAGGGCACGAGTCGTGCTTATGCAAAAACACTCGTGATACGAGTCGTGATGCAAATAGTACTCATGCTAGTCCCGGGAACGACTCGTGCTCAAGAGCACGAGTCATGCCCAATGCCGGGCAAGATGTGTCGCGCGACCATAAGAGCCAATTTCCAATTTTTCCAGGCAATGTATGTCGCACTACAGAACAAGCCAAAATTTCAATTTTCAACCCGAATCAAATTTGTTCTTTGTGTGTGTAAGTACCCAAATCCGGATCGTCAAAATCCGTCAGAAAGTTAACCGAAATCCGTTAACTAGCCCGCTCCAGGTTAACCGGAACCCGTTAAGCTCCCCGTTGCCATGCCAACGAGACGTCCCGGGACTGCCCCGTGCATCCCGACGTCGAAACGTACTTAACACACGTCATCGCACGTGAAAGTACGGCTTTCCCTGAAAAACGCACTTTTCGGCACTTTCCGGGGGCGTTTCGGACATTTTCTGGACTGATATTTTAAAAAACGGACAAAACCGGGACCGGGGAACGAACTCCCATACCTTTGGTGAGTCATGGGACTCGTGGCAGCCATGCCACAGCCCTCCCGTCACCCTTCAATCACAAATCAAGCTGAAAAGACCAAAATACCCATGGATTTCAGTCAAAGTCCGGCCGGACTCCCTGTGCAAATTTTCTGAAATTGCCAGCAAGCCCCTCAAAATTCCAAAATACCACAAAACCCTGGAAAACAGTCTAAGTCCGTCCGGATTCTTACTGCATTTTTCACCTATAAATAGAGGTTGCTGTCAAAGCCAAAAGGAGGAAGATTTTACACCAAAAAATCACCACAGCCTCGACCCTAAGCAGTTTCACCCCCTCCCGAGCCCCCGTTTGTCTCAATTCGCGTGAAACTTCCGTATTTCGATCAAATATGCCCCTCACCACTCCGAAACACCGTTTCAAACTACTTTCAGTGTCCCATACACACCCCCGAGCCAAAGGAGTCGACCCTAGCCATAGGTATAACTCCCTCTCTCTAAATCTCTCGTTTTGTCTCGGTTTACGCGCCAGTCGCTACAACCGTTTCGAACAACATTATTGAAATGTAGACGCCTCCGTCTAACGGGGTCCGATACGTTTTAACCCCTCGATCCTCTTCTCTTCCCGTAAGAGAAGTAATCAAGGGTTAAAACGGCGTTCCGACCCCGTTCCGTTTACTTTTTATGTCATTTACCATTCAGGATCGATCGATCCGTCGATCGTCACTTACTTTCTGTCATTTACAATTCCGAGCCGTTTTGGCTCGTTGATCGTCATTTACAATTCCGAGCCGTTTTGGCTCGTTGATCGTCATTTAAAATTCCGGATCGTTTGATTCCGTTGATACTGCTTTAAATACTGTCATTTACAAAGTCCGACCCGTTTGGATCGTGATAGTATTTACTTTTCAAATTCCGAGTCGCAACCCGATTCGTTGATTGCATGTCATTTAATACGCGTTTTTCCCGTAAAAATCGTTAACAATGTAATGCCCGGTTCAAAACCGGAGTTCTTCCTTCGAACTCTCTTTCAAAACGCGCGAAATGACGTTTGGCCTCCAAACGCTCATCTTCAAACTAAAATCCGCCATTTGACACATAAAATCATTTAATACGTTTTTCCCGTAAAAATCGTTAACAATGACTCGCCTGGTTCAAAACCGGAGTTCGTCCTTCGAACTCTCTTTCAAAAGATCAAAATCGACGTTTGCCACGCAAACGCTCATTTCAAACTCAAAACCGACGTTTGTCATTCAAACGCTCGTCTTTTCAAACAAAGTCACCTAATCAACGTTTGACATTCAAACCAAGATTAAGCTTGTCATTCAAGCCCCCATTTCAAAACACACACACACACACACGCTTTCGAGAAAGGTAGAAAGACTCGTCATACGAGGCATTTCGGGTGATCTCGTAATACTCTTCCCGAAACGTAACGTGACCTCCGAACCTAACAATCTCTGGTACTCAAAGCTTTTTACTCATTTTTGCTACCAATAAAAATGATCCCCTGTTTTCAAAGCCTTTTCCTAAGTTTTTGCTACCAATAAAAACGACACCATTTTCATAATAGCCGTTTCTCAACGTTTGGGCTCAAAATACAAAAAACCGCGTGGCGACTCCTCATTTTCCTTCCCATGAAGCGAGGTCTCAGACACCAACCCCCCGCGAAAGACAACCGCCCTTTCCTCGCCCCGCGCGCGAAAGGTCCGGGTAATTTCAGTTGGCGACTCACTGGGAGAGTGATACTTTTTCAAAACTACCGTTGTTTTCTAAAAAAGCCTTCCGTGGGTCAAACTTTCGTTTACCCTTCCTCGTTTCGTGTGTGTGTGTTCCTTTAAACCTCGAACGGTTTTTTCAAAGGCATTACATTGTCAACTTTTCAAAATCATACCATGTTTGTGCATCCCCATTCATGTTTGATTTTCATTGCTGTCTTTTGAACTGCGCATCATAATGCTTTAAGACACATTCTGAAAAATCTCTGTTTTACTCAGAAAAAAATGAATTTTAGTGACCGCACACTACGCGCACTTGCTGCCTCGGTACACCGCACTTCATGTGCACTTGCTGCCTCGGTACACTGCACACTACAACTCGTAACCCGGGATGGCCTTATCAGTTGCACCTCGATTGGCCTGCCAGATGCCTTTCGGGGGCGCACGGGGTCGTCCCAAACATCCCATCCTAGCCCGTGTAAGCCATGCACTTTTTGTGTCACACTTTGTCCAAGACCCCGGTTGGTTTTTTGGCTTAGCTCGTGTCATAAAGCCTAAGTGTATGTTTTTTACGCCGGGCCCCATCCCGAGTCAAGCTCGAGAGGTTGAGACCGAAGGTCGTTCCCGACCCGAAGTCTTGAGCTCTTCAGCCTTGACTTTGACGCGGAGCTCTGCCGAAAAATATACCCGAAGGTTCAATGTGACGCCGTGTCACCAAACCCTCACCGTATCCACCGTGCCAGCCACAACTTGGCCAACGCCAAAAGCTAAGGTCCCTCGCGCAAGCGAGTCAGGAGAGGTCATGCCGAAATTTTGGCACGATCCCCGCCTTAACTTAAGGACGTTGCCTTCGAATGTGGCCCGTGCGTCACATACGTTGAAAGTTTGCGTGATCAGCTAGCCTTAAGTTCACTTTTTCCTTTGTCGGTGGAACTCGCTTGCCTTATAGGACCTCGCTCGGGATAGTCCATCCCGAGAAAGATGATCTACAATGGAAACAAGGGGCTTATAAGCGTAGTGACGAGATCCACTGATTAGAGCTCTAGGATTAGTTGCGAAAAAGAAGACCCGCTCTTTTCCAATCGATTAGGACTCTGAGAAAACGCGCTTTAAGTAAACATTAATCGGTAACTGCACATTGCACAAGCCCGAAACCTTGATCCAAATCCTCCCTTTCCGAAGCCTAAACCCTTCCTTTCGTTCCCTGCAGTGAGCAGAAAGTTGTTTAGATTTCCGGGTCAGCGCCTTGCCAGGATCACCGTTACGGCAGCGTCAGACAGTTCTTCGGTTCCCTCAGTTCCTGCCCGAGTTCCGACATGTCTAGCTCACCGAGAAATCGTGACGGGGAAGGACCCCCGCCACCGGCAACAGATATGACTTTGGAAGAAGCCATCCGGGCTTGTGAGGTTCACAAGAGGCAGAAAGAAGATCAGCAGAATTTCGTGGTACAACTTCTGAATGAGCGTGGTATAGCAGCTATCCCCAGCCACGGTACTTTCGTCCTGGTCGAGGATGACGATTCCCCGAAACCAGTTCACCAAACCTTCCACCAGGTTCCTCCACCGCCAACTTATGGGATGACTTCTAACCAAGGAAACTGACCTAGGCTTCATATTGCCACCTCCCAGGCAACCCCGTCATATTTGGCCGAGCCAAGCTACTCCTATCACTCAATACCACCAGCACTGGGCCGGACCATCTCGACATGATGCAAATATCCTTCAATACCCTCCCGGCTTCACCCCGTTGCCTATACACGAATCCCAAAACACCAGGAACAAACCTCGATACAGTTCAGAAAAGGCCCCCATATATCCACATATATCAAGCCTTCCACCTCCAATCACTACCGCTCACGTGGTAGCACCCGGCGCCGAGCCTCACAATCCACCACTGGACCCAACCTTGGCCTGGATGGTCGAACAGATGAAAGACCTGAAAGCCACCATGAAAGCTTTTCAAAGCAAGAAACGCTCAAGTCCACGGATCCGAGAATGGTCACGCCTCTCCCTGCCAAGTTCAGAATGCCGGAGATGGACTGATTTGACGGAATCGAATGTCCTCAAACGCACGTTGACACCTACGTTCTCGGCATGAGAGCGAAAGGAGCAACCCTCCAGCAAATGGCCGACCACTTACAGCATACGCTCAAGAGTTCAGCGTTACGATGGTTTCTGAGGGTCAAGCCTGCGGATCGCCACACCTGGGATCGAGATTAGTAACATCTTCCTGGAACGTTACCGATCCAACTTAGAGTGGGAAACAAGTCGTGAGGACTTAATCACCACTGAGCGTAAAGCGCACGAAAGCGTCGGAGAATTCTACAAAAGGTGGAGCTAGAAACTCTCCGAGATCATGGAGCCCCTCTCCAAGGATGAACAGATGCGGATCTTCAAGTCCCGCTTAAGCACCGTCCATCGTAACTCTCATCAGCCACCATTTCTTCCCGAGATCTCCGCTGCCATGGTAAATGCCGGCTCACGAGCCCCTCGAGAAGGATCTCAAGGAGAAGTTGGCTACCGCACAGCCATACAGATATCGCTCGGCAGCTGCATTCAATCCCGCACCGTCCCCGGCAAAGGGAATGATACGTCTGTCAACTACATCCTTCAGGGGACAAAGCCGGTCGGACAACAGAAACCCAGTCCCACAAAGCAACAACTCCACCTCGAAGCAGTCTACCGTGCACTTCGACAAGTTGGATATGCCACTGAGCAAGATGCTGGAAGGGTTAATCAAGGAAGGTCTCCTTAAACCCGTTGCCAATTACAAACCCAAGAACCCGTTGCCAATTACAAACCCAAGAATCCCGTAGTCAACGCTGACAAGAGCAAGTATTGCGCCTTCCATCAGTATCACGGCCATACCACCGACAACTGCGTGGGGTTACGATACGAGATCCAGAACTTGATAGAAGAAGGAAAATTGGAGCGCCCCCGTGGGCCCAATACAGTCGGAAACCCTTTTCCGAACAATAACAGTGTGAATTCCATTGAGTGGGTGCCCAAGAAGATTGCCACAGAACCAGTTTCTCCGCCTCTTCCGGTCGGGTCCTCATCAAATGTCCACATCAGCTACGATGTTTGTGACTGCTCCGCCTGCCTGGAGTACGAGTCCCAAGATACGGTCCGGAGCAATCCTCCGCAAAAACAGAAGAAGAAGTCCTCTCAACAGCAATTGAGAGAAAGATACGAAGCTGGAGACACCAGTGTGGGTACATTCGGAGAGCCTTCCGGGAGGTTCGACTACTACGTAATGTACTCCAGCCAGTCCTCTCTTCCTCCAGGCCATGCAGCTTTAGAGCAAGCAGGGGTGGGAAAGCCGAAAAGTCCTGCCGACAATAGATCAGACCTTGGGACACCGGAATACTTCAGATCTTGGTAATCTTACTGCCAGTCAGAAGCATAACCCCCCGCGGGATCAACCAAGATTCAACTTGTCCAGCTTCCGAGCCCGGACCGGCAAAGGAAGATCAAAGTCAGCTTGGCACTCACACTCGATCAACGTGCTAACCAAGGGCGGCAACCGCCACAAACAGCCTCAACACAATCCCGAGGCTCCAGCAAAGGCTTTACCTCGCAAGAGGAAGACAGGAAACGGATGGCTGGATGACTCTCCTTCTCCGGATAGAGATCAGATCTACGATTCCCGACTGTATGGCAGTATGATCACTTTCTGTGACGAAGACTTACCGAGAGATGCCTCGGGGCACAACGAAGCTCTGTACATCACTCTCAAGCTCAACACCATAACACTCCCTGGAGTATTGGTAGACAACGGGTCAGCTGTTAATGTTCTCCCTCTCAGCATGATGCGAGCCCTCCGCATCAACGAAAGCCACCTGATTCCGTCAGCTCGGACTATCAAGGCCTACGACAGCACGTCTTGTCCCATCCTGGGGACGGTGACTCTGGAACTTTGGTTCGAAACCCAAATGGTGCCAGCAAAATTCCACATGATGGACATTCCATCTGAATTCACGGCTCTGTTAGGACGCCCTTGGCTGCATCACATGAAAGCCATAGCCTCCACTCTCCATCAGTGCATTAAGTTCATTAACCGGCAGGGAGATCTTGAAGTCATCCGAGGGGACAGTTTCCTCATAGGAAACAAAGTCGAGACAATCGCCAAGCGTGCCCGCACCCAGGCACCGGGGTTACCTCCTTCAAATCAACCAAGGGACTACGGGGCAAATCTCATCGTAATCCCTCGTAGTCCGGGAGATGCTAACTATGTAAACGTACTCGAGCAAAGTGCACTGAAGCGCCCGATACATCAAGTTCAACTGTCGTTTCCAACATTTGGAGGCAGATTGGAAAGAAACCCTGAACATCGCCATGATGCGGGCACATAAACCCCCAGTCTCCAATCGGAGATTCGTCAGCATTCTTCAAACCAACTCTCTGGCCCCGCCAGGCAAAGAGATCTTCATGATAAAGGTCAACAAGCACCGTCATTCTCGTTTTGAATGCATGAAAGTCGTATGGGATGTCCTCCACGAGGAACTACCCGCTGCACCCCTCTTCTCCAATGAATGGCATGATGTTTTTCTAGCAGCTCCAGCAACGCACCCGGACGCGATACGTCCCTATGTTTGGGTTGAGCCGTCAGATGACGACGAATCAGGACTCTCCGGAGTCGAGGATGCGGCAGACCCGCGGGCAGACCTCTGCATTCACATGCTCAGTTTCGAGGACGACACCCGTTCTGATCAGGTCACCTATGACCAAGGCTCCAATACCATGGAAATTGTCAAGCTCAACGTCCAGTACAGGTGGCTATCCGACAATTGGAAGCAACTGGTTCACACGACAAAGAATCCCTCTGATCAAGTGGCCGACGATGACTTCGTCAACATCATCTATTCCAGGTATCCTGATGATGCCAAGGATCCGGTCCTTATCGTCGATTCCCGCAATGCCAAAGTCACCTCGACGACCGCATGCTCATGGTAAACGAGGCCCTGGCCAAGCGAGCTCGCAGCTCATCATTACTTCCGAGTACCAGCCAGCTGGCAACCGGCCCGTGCCGCCAGCCAAGCTTATACCCTCAAGCCCACCAAGGCCAAGGGCAACAGCCAAGGAGACCAAGCTCCTCACCTGTCACGAGTCGATCAACCTCGGGAACGCTTCCAGCCACCCCGAAAACATCCGAAGGTCTTCCCGCACGCAGAGTCGGCTTCCGACGTTGGAAACGACCACCTCAGCATCAACATGCTCTAGTTCGATTCTCGCTCCCGGCCTGCCACGGCCCCGGATTCGGACATCCTGCCAGGAGACTCGCTAGCTCTGATAGACTTGGCGATCGAGCGAGATCACGTGACAGTCAACATTGCGGAATTCAACACCCCCGTGGGGTCAATCAAGCAGATATGGGCAAATTTCTTGGTAATCGAGATCAAGGAAGGCCGCATGGAATGTCCCAGTCCGACTTCCTTCGTCAACATAATCCAAGTGTTTCCGCCATTCGGCGATTTGAATGTGATCACGGTTCTGGACACTAGTCAGACGGCGCTCACCTACGGAGACTGTTTAGCTCTCGCAAGGAAAGCCCTCATGGAACTAGCCGCTCAAGAAAGCCGTCTCTGGGACGAAAACCAAGCTCAAAAGACCGACAGGGACCGAGCCCTTAGAGTGTCACAGGCAGCTTCAGACAGAAAGCTAGAGGCCACTCTAGCAGGGGTTCAGGGCCGACCTCGTGGGTTTTGCTCATGGCAACTTCCTCGACTACCGTCTGTTCTCATCCAACCCTCTCTGCCACACGAGGGTGGTCAACGGTCCCGATGACCTAGGAGATGGAACGACACAGCAGAACAAATCCCAGCGCTTACCTCCCCGAGGAAAGCAAGTTCTTTGTGAAAGCGACGACGAAGACGATGAAACCATTCTCTTCCAAGCCGGGCATGAAGTCAACAAAACCGGACTCCCAAGGGTCCTGGGAGGATGGGAACGGATCATTTCCGCACTCAAATTGAAAGGCCAACTTAGAGAGGAGGGTCTATTTAAAAACAAGAGGAGGATGGAGATTCGTCTCGAGCAACTACTCAGGGAAATTCCACAGACCGCGGCATTCGTTTACAGAAACGATCAACTGGGACAGCAACCAGTCACATGGGCAGATGTTCGGGAAGCCGTGTACTCACCTTCTGACATACCCGCCACTCAGATAAAATAGAGGAGAAAACTCTCCCCGATGGAAGTTTACCTAGACTGCCGCACGCAGTTCAAAGAAGCACTGGCTATTCTCACATGGGACGAAACGCAGGCGCTAACTCTCGACGCAGGCTCCGCTGCAAGGAAGTTGATCTGGGTCAAGAGTGGAGGAAAACTGGCAAACCATGAATATCGCCAGACCCAACCTGCATGCCTTGAGTATGCTCAAGAAGAAGGAAAGGAACGCGATATACCGTGAAGAGATCAAGAGACCGTTCGCTTGAGCCGAGAACTCTCCAACCTCCCTGAGGGTCGGAACGCACGGTTCAGTCAGGCAACCACCGTTGTGCATCGACGCTCGAACAAATCTGCGTGGCAATCCAGTAACTACCTCCACAGAGGCACCTAAGCCGCATCCCGACGGGAGTGCCGTCAAAGCTGCCCAGCTCTGGAATACATCTACAATCAATGAGTTGAGGGAAGACATATGGCCCTATGCTACGAGGAATCCTCCTCTGAACTATGGCTCAACTCAGCAGCGGCTCGTTCGTAAGGGACCAAACTGATGTTAGCGTCCTAACCCGATCGGGTCAAATCCATGCATTACCACCAAAGGCCACTAAAAAGCTGACGGAGCCAGAACCGCAACCTGGCCTGCCCGAAGACGCAAGTTCCATGAAAAAGGACCCGATCCTCACTCAGCTCAAGCAGACCCAGGCAAACATTTCCCTTTGGTCTCTGCTCACCTCTTCATCTCCTCACAAGCTCGAAGCTAGAGGAAAGCTCGGCCTGCACTCATGGTCCCCGTAGACGCAACCCTAGACGAAGTCATTCAGATGATCGGCAACATCCACTATGGCAACATTATCACCTTCACAGATTTCGACCTTCCAAAATTTGGGGGCGATCACAATGAGCCACTCTATATCCGAGTCCAAACTGACGAGCGTCGCTTTCCCAGCGTGTGTCGGTAGACGGAGGTTCCGGAATGAATGTCTTGCCCGCCAAGATGATGGACCTGCTTGACATCAAGCCCACAGATCTGAAGCCTTCATCCACACTGTCAAGGCCTATGACTCTACTTCCCGCATCGTTCTCTGGGGTTGCTACTCTTAATATTTGGTTCGCAAGCGGATGATTCCCACCGAATTTCAAGTGTTGGACATTCCAATCACTTTCACAGCCATCCTGGGCGTCTCTGGCCGCATCAAATCAATGGCGTGGCATCCACCCTTCATCGCCTCAAGTTCATGCAAGGCAACGAGCTAACCACAGCTTATGGCGGGCTACCACCGAGGGGACCAAAGACCAACGACATTCCGGTGTTAGAAATCAAGCATAGTGACGATATGGCATTAACCGGATTCACTGAAACCTCCAAAATCCAAATATGCAACGTGGACCTTCCATTTGTCTCACGACAAGATTCCTCCTGCCATGAAGATGATGAAACTCATGAACTTCATCCCAGGAACGGGGCTCGGCAAAAGGTTACAAGGCCAACACCAAGTCATTGAAGTCAAGGACCACACCACGGTGGGCTTGGCTACGTGCCCACACCGGGCCGACATCGAGAGAACAAAAGGCTCTCCCGCACCAAGGCAAGCGGCTCGCAAAAGGGGAACCTCCGAGCGGCACACCCAACCTCCGACTCCATACGCTGTCGACCTTGCTCATTACTTCACCAAGGGAACTGACAGGCAACCGAGGGGACCGACAAGGGAACCGACAGGGACCGCAATGAACCGATGCAGAATCGAGGGGACCGACAAAGGGAACACGATGAAGATGAGAAAGAAGCAGGATAGTCGCACCGAGACTAACATAAAGGATGGAACAGCCTAGCACGGGACCTCAAGCATTTCGCAGGACTTAAAGCTAATCCGATAAGGGAGCATTCCTCGACATCGCAAATTCTACTGACCAACCGCCACCACACCAAAGACGAGTACACATTCAAGGGAATCCTCATGCGGAAGAGCAACTCAAGGTACTCTTCACGGGAAATAGAGTATTCGGATCAACCGCCGAGGCCACATTCGAGACAAGAACTCCAAAGCGTAAGGAACCAGGAATTCATAGAAGACGCTCTCAGTGGACCAAATTTCTACAGAAGTCTTTTGAAGAAGTCATGGAGGTGCCAAACCCGATTGACCACCCTGGGCTCCGAAAATAAAGCATGGATTGCCATGATTGGGACAAAGCGAGGCCAAGCGAGCTCTCGATCCCCGAACCCTCATCAAGCATCCATCAATGCCACCCTTTGAAGAATTGGGTAACCTTCCACTAGGACTCAAGAGGCAAGCCAGTGCAAAGAAATAGGAAGACAAGCCGGGGCTCGCACTCCACATCTCCCTCAAACCCGGTCTCAAACCCTCCTGAGTCAGGTCCTTGTCGAGTCCGAGCCTCCTCCGAGTCATCCCAACGGCCTTACGCCTGAGGACCATGATAATGTAGCCCAACCATGTATTTCCGTTTCGTTGCTTAATGAAAAGTCCGACCTTTCTGGGAGTATCCTCATTTGCCACTTTAACAAGCGATAAGTTAACAAACAACTTAAAAGTATGTTAATAATTCAATTGATAAAGAAACGAGACACATTAAAATGAACAAGACATTAGAGAAGTTCTCGAGCGTGTAGTTGACTCAAGAGGACAACCGGGCCCACGAAGCTGCTTAGAAAGAGGTTAAGACCAAAGTGAACTTTGGGAATTCGGCAGCAAGAGCCTAAAGAGACGCAGAGTGCGCAGTTTCGCCGAGCGCGAGAAAAAGAAGCCCTACGATAAGCCTCCTCCTGGGGAGTATGTTGACGTGTTCGCCCGGTCATACCAGACATGCTGTGACTCATCCTC
>JAFEMH010006940.1:0-107842 GCA_022495995.1 Adenophora triphylla var. japonica
TGAGAAGAAGCTACCAATTTGTGTCTCTTCGGGCTCTCTACGTTCCCGCAGTTCACCGTGGTCAATATCTCATCTGAAGCAGCTTTCGGGCTCGAGCTTTCCTTCCCGATCGCAAACCCTGCTTTGAATTATTATCTAAAATTTGTTCGTCTATCAGGTTATGCCTGCATTATTTTCGATTGAATCTTGCTTAATTATTTTTAAATCTTTGCTGTTCATTTTTGGTTAGCCGTTCAATCGCTAAATTTGCAATCAAGGGATACTTAAAAGATCGACCATTTTATTAAGAGCAAATGGGAAAACAAATGTCTACAACACGACGACATGGTCTTCGGCCGTGAGGACATCGTGGAGCACATGGGGCGAGAGGACTCAAATTCGATTACAAGAGACTCGAGGGAATGACTCAAGATATGGGGAACAAATTTGGACGCTGAGGGACTGGGACGAGCTTTGAGCCCAAGCTTCTCGATCGTAGTCTCCCTACTGGAAACTGGTCCCCTCGGGAAGCGTAAGTCCACTTCTTGATGTGCGCTCTCCTGAGACCTGTCATCAAGAGTTGCTCTGGTCCACAACCCGGCTCATTCTCAAATTCCAAAGCGTAAGCTACCACGTCATCATCTAAAGCAGAAATCGATCAAGTCTAGGGGATCCTTAACGGCAAAGTGCAACAACCTTCTCCGCAGTATCTCCCACAATGTGCATAACATTTTCGCACTCGACAAAATTTCATATCTCCCAAACAGGTGCTTGCTAAATCACCATCCATGTCCAGGGGGTCGGCACTGCGCGAATCTTGTGAATCACAAAAAGGCTCCTCTAAAGCAAGTTTTTCTCGAACCGGTCAACATAGCTGGGCCCCCAAAAATGATAGTTGTTCTCGTATGTAGCGAGTCCTACGCCCGGCCTCCCGGGCGTACTCAATGAACAATCTCCTTCAATTTGGTTCTTTGGTCGGGGTAGAAAATTTTCGTATCATCTCTATCCTTTCTTCCATTTGACTCAACCTTGGCTCTGGGACAGACGAACATCTCACTCATTCTCCTGGACCAAAGTGCTTATTAAGAGACCAAACCGTAAGGACGTACATCGGGCTTCTTGTATCTTCTTCCGGCAGCCGAAATTTGAGTCATCCGTTCCTTAAAATGCTTTGGCCCTGCAATCATATGCTTTATCCTCTCTCGCAGTCACAACATACCCCAAACCTCGCCTCGTTTCTCTTAAAAGGCTCCGGCATTTCAAGCTTACACGGCCCTTCACCGGGCGCTTCCCTAATTTGCCAGCAGATGCCAGCTAATGTAGTTCACGCTTCTCATCATCTTTCAATAATAGAGTAGGGATCTTATCTCGAGGGAAGTTTGCCAGGATCAATAATGCGCACCTGCCCCTCTTCGGCTTTTCAATGGTGAACCCACTAAGCATTAGACCTTCTTGGATCAAGCTTCTGATCTCCATTACGGGCATAGTATTAGTGCTAGTCTCTCCGACGGTGACACTATCTCCATGTAAATGGTTATCAAGGTCCAAAATACCATCCTGGACAAACTTCAAACACTGATGTAGTGTAGAGGCTACTGCTCCGATCTCGTGTATCCAAGGTCTTCCCAACAACGCTGAAAACGTGACAGGAATATCAATGACCTGGAATTCCACTGCCATTTTCTTACCTCCGAACAACAGATTCAAAGAAACAATTCCCAATATTGCCCTGGAAGTCGAATCATAGGCTTCTGGAGTAGTCCTCTGGATTTGGACGGCTTGAGACTCGTGCATCAATATCCAAAGCATGCTACATCAGTGGCCCTCATTGGAAGCACATTCATGGCCGAGCCGTTATCCACCAACACATGAGGGATTCGACGCCCTTCCAAGGATACGGTGATATGTAAAGACTCATTGTGCTTTGAACCGTTAGAAGGCAAATCTAGGTTTGTAAAAGTGATGATATTTTCGTACTGGGCTGTCCCAATCAACTGGCAGGCTTCATCTGGAGTTGCATTGACAGACACCCTTGTCTTGGATAGAGCCTCTTCCAGCTTCAATTTATGGGGATAGGATGATGTAAGCAAAGACCATAAAGAGATGTCGGCTTGGGTTCTCTTCAGCTGTGTCAAAATTGGGTCATCTTGGACTACTTCTTCTCCAGCTAACCTGTAAGGATCTCGAGAAGCCTGGGGATTTGAAACTGCGATTCCCTTGCCTTTTCCAGATGATTCAGCATTATCTGTTTCCATCATTCTACCCGATCGTGTTAGCAAATTAACTTCCTAATCATCTTTAATCACAAAACTTCTGCTGGCTTCTTTAAGTTCGCCTCGTCGGAGCCGAGCTGAGCGTCCGTATGGCCATGCTGCTTGTCTTATCTCATTTATTGACAATGGTGCCTCCAAACTAGCTGCTATTTTGAGCTCTTCCAAAGAGAGTGGGGACTCTTTTGGAACCACATAAGAGATAGCGTTGATAACCAACCACTCCTCGTATTCATCATAATCAATAGAATTATTTAAATCACGTAAATCATCAAGATACAAAACGTAGCAAAAATTGTCTTTCATTTCATCAAAATAAGGGGTTACATCAATCATGACTTCCTTACAATTATTACTGGCCTTGCCACTTACAGACTCATCGAATTCTATCACATTCACAAAGTAATCCTGACCAAAATCAATTAGATTCACATTGTTGCCGGGTAGAGGGTTCTTGATGATGTTGGGATGGGGAGACTTTTCAATCTTCTTCTCATCAACTAGGCCCTGGATGATTTTCTTGAGCGTGAAGCAGGTGTTGGTAGTATGCCCGGGGTACTGGTGATATCTGCAGTACTTACTTGCATCGATTTTGGGGTTAGGGTGGAGAGGACTGTAGTTGTCTAAGGGCTTGATCATTCCGGTTCTGAGCAACCCATTGAAGACCTCCTCTATGGACATACCCAAGTCGTTAAACCTCGGCTGCTGTCTAGGCTGGAATCTTCCACCATTCTGTCCATTGTTACTTCCCCCTTGCATATTGTTGACGCTACTATCCTTGGCCACTTCCCTTCCTTTCGGCGCCATTGAAGAGACCGGGTTAGCCGCTCGATAACTGAATCCTCCGCTTCCACTGTTACTGCTAGCATTAGTACTTGGAGTGAGGCTGAAAAGTCTGTTTTCGCTTCGGGCGCCCATTCCAACCATTTCTCTTAAATCCGGGTACCATCCTTTTCCAATGGCTTCTCGTAACACGGGCTTCAAACAGGACAGGAAAATATCCTTCTGGTCTTGCAGGGGAATCGGTTCAGACAACTCGTTGAGTTTGGCGTTCCATCTCTTGTAAAATTCTGTTATTGATTCATCACTTTTCTGAATAGTGCCCACTAAATCATCTCTGGTTGTACGCCACTCGAGATTGCCCCGATATTTCTCGAGAAATGTTTCAGTAATCTGGCTCCAAGTGGAGCGACCTTCTTGCTTTAGGGCCAGAAACCATGTAAGCGCTGGGCCTTTCAGGGTCAGATGAAAGTGAGAGGCCATGAACTCGGGTGTACAACCCATTGCCCCCATCGTCATCAAGTAGGTATCAATATGGGTTTTTGGGCACGCTGTACCGTCAAATTCCATCTTGGGCATCTTAAATTTGTGGGGAAGGGGTGTCACTTGAGTTGGATCAACTACTTTAAGATCGCTGGAACCCATGGTCAACTTATCAATCTGTTGTTGCATTTGTTTTAACAAAGCCGTTACCTCCGGAGTCATTCCCGGGATCTGAGGAATAGAAGGAGCCACGGTCGAGGAAGGTACTGGAAGAGCAGATGGAAATTATGGGGCAAGCCTGATAGGCAAGGCGGCCGGGGGAAGGCCGAAGGTACTGGGCACATTGATGTTACTGTCTAACAAGCTTACTGAACTCGAAACCCTATTCCCATACATGTCATACCCGTTGAACTGAACATTCGACTGTTGCGGACCAAACTGAGCTGAGGTATCCAAACTGACCTTGAGCTGAAAATCCGGTGCTAACACAGGGAGCTGAATACGGAGTGGAACCATATATATGCTGAGTGAGAGAAGAACAAACTGCGGGCTGGGAGAAGCTACTTCGAAACTGAGACTGACTCTGAGGATACTGCGGAAAACTGTCCTGACAAATTTGACTGCCCGATAAGCTATACTGGCTATTCTGCTGCTGCGGAGCCTGGAAAACACTCTGTTGCTGACTGAATTGCCCATATTGATAACCCTCCTGATACATGCTGACTTGAGGTTGAGAATAACCTCCTCGGAACTGAAACCCATACTGATCTTGAGGCACTGGAGCATTGGGAGCTGGAGAGGAGGTTAAGTCAAAGAAGTTTGATGGCTGACTACCACTTTTGCTGAATCCATGCTGAGCACATTGGCTATGTATCTGAGAGATTGGGGGAGGAACCCGTCCTTGGGTATTCACGGTCACTTCCTGCGAAGGCATTCGGTCAGGACGAGGAGCATAATTCACGGGAGGAGGCATGCCATTGCATAATTAGGCTGAGGGTGCGTAATGATGAGCGGGTTGCATAGGGGAAGCAGATCCGATCCCATTGTTACTATCTTCGGTGATCTCTTCATAGGAACCATCCTCTCGGCGGAGCACCGCAATTCCTCTGGCTCGCATGGCCTCCACAAAACGAGCGTGGGCCTCTTCTTCTCGAGCTTTGGCATTCTGAGCAAGAAATTGAGATTCACGCTCCCTAGCTAGAGCGGCTTCCAGAGTGGCTCTCATTTCTTCCATGGACATGTCATTCAAACCTGACTGACCCATCGAGGCAGAACCCCCAGCCGACTGAGCAGATAAAACATCACCATTTCCTGCCATTTCTGATTCTGAATTAACTGAAACCCCAAAAACTTCTTGGACTTCCTCGACAACACGGACTAAACGGGTCCCCGGAACAGAAGAACGGATCCAACTCGCCGTAACTGCAGGGGTAGATATATGGATTGATAAGGTGGTGAAGGAAGAAACTCTTTAGGATGGTGCGGGAGAGGGAAGAAAAGGAAAGGACGGACTCGTGCAAACGTCTTATTTATGTTCAAGTATAAATCGGTGGCTTTTAAATCCTAAATAAGGTTGGAAAAGGATAAGCCTTTATTTACGCAATTTATACCTCGGGTGAACCTAGGGACGCAACATTCAAATTACACCAAATGTTTTGCATAGCAATTAATAATAGGCAATAACACCTAAAACAAGACCTAAACACCATGTGGGACGGACGAGTGGTCCAAATTTCTGGGGAAATTTGGGCAGCATAACGGGTATTCTTGAAGAATTTCAAAAAAAATTCCGACATGACCTCTCGTCGGTGCATAGTGACAATGCGGCATGATCTCTCGTTAGAACATGTCACGAGGGTGACATGTCCCCACGTGAAACTATGTTGCATTGGCAACATGCCCACAAGTGTAAGGTTTTGGGATAGGTATATATGTCCTATTATGTATTTTGAAACAACCCATTTTAGTGTAATTAAAAATGTTGTATCCAAAAACCAACCATGGGTAAGCTTTAAAGTGTGGCGCCACCTATGATGCGCTAGGGGGATAGGTTTGATATTAGGTGCTCAAGCGTAGGCGACATACATCACCGTCCGCGATGCCGTCAATCGCATCCGAGGGTTCTAAATCTATGTGACGTAGTGTGCGGATGACTATGTTATTTTATTTATGAAAATGATTTTTGAATCCATTTTTTTATTATTTTCTTTTGAAAAGGAAAAACAAACGGGAAAAACACACTCACACAGATTAAACACTGGTACAATAATCAACTGCACTTGATCCAAGGGACTGCCCTCAAACCAGCATCTGAAAACTGTTCAGTGGCCAGTCCTGTCGCGTGACACAGGACAGCCATGGCTGAGACTGTCGCACGACCTGGCTAGCCACTGAACCAGAACCTGAGACAGCAAACCAGCCCCTGCCTATTCATGGCAAGGAACAGAACACAGCACCAAAGCATAACAACATAACAATCATGAAGCACACAATGGCACACAAGTCTCACAATCTCACAAAATGCATGTACCACACAAGGTCATTAATGATGCACACAATATGAACACATTGGATGTTTAAATGAATGAAAGCTTGACCCTCTTAATTTTTGAAAAATAGGTTTTCAAAAAAGTGTGTCCCAGCGGAGTCGCCACTGAATGTGCGCTCGCCGAAATTTGGAAAAATGATTTTTGGAGTCGCCACGCCATGTTTTAAGGTACACTTTGAAAAACAAATGAAAGAGAGAAAAGGGTTCGGGGGTCAGATTACGTGTTGGGAAGAACCAAGAGTTCACCCAACACGCCTTGTCGATAGACGAGTCTTTCTAATTAAACATCCAAACATTCAAAGTGTGTGCAAACAAAAATGACAAACAAGTGTGGAAAATGAATTTTATTAACTGAATGAGATTGTTACAACTTGTAGACCATTTGATAAGGGAGGCCACATCCCGAATACAGAGATCAAAATAGATTACAACTGAAAAAGGATCTCTGCAAACAGACAAGATGTGTCGCGTGACACATAACCTGCCTGGCTAGATGTGTCGCGTGACACATGATCCATCCAGCATATTTGTGTCGCGTGACACAGATGTCCATCTCAGAGATCTTACATGCCTTGAACACGTATGAGCATAAACCAACACATATCCAATTATATTATCAATTCAAATAAAATACATAATTAAACAATTATTCAACCAAGGGGCGCGGATATGGGAAGATCCACACTCCCTTGGGAATCAAACAACAATTCCAACAATGATCAACTCATGAACATGCAATTATACAAAACTAAACGATTAAACAGATAGATTGCGATTGGATTCCAGTAAGTAAGACAGATGGAGTCGAATTACTGAATCAAATGAGTATATGAGAATTGAATTATGAAAATGACAAATCTAAGAGAGAGAAGGAGGGAATTGGTGAGTTACCCTTGTAGTATCCACGAATCCTATATCAAGTACGGTATAGAACCCTTCAACAAGCGCTTAAGGACTAATTGAACCGAGGAGGAGTGGTGGAAGGAGGATCTAAATGGTAATGGGTGAATTGAAGTGAATTGGAGGGAGGATTGGATGAATTTGGGTATGAGAGAGAGAGAGGTGTGTGGGTGTTTGGCTCTGTATGGTACGTCTCTAATTTGGCAGAGTAACAGTAGGCCAAAAAAGGATCCAAATATGAGAGGGGAAGGGTCTTATTTATAAACCGTTGGTGACTGGGCATATCTGTGTCGTACGACCTCCCCGCAACCACTTTCCATGGCTCGAGTGGTCGCGTGACACAACATGTCACTAACCGTTTCTGGCGCCAAAACCTGGTTCTGGAACATTCCAGGTTAATTCTCAAAAGGTTCAAACAGGTTTATTCCTTGTAGGTTGCCTGAGAAAAGTACTTAAAAGTACTTCCTTCGCAAGAAACTTATGAAATGTTTTCGGAAGTCTCGAAATGGACCGGAAATTTACCAAAACGCCCCTAGTGCAATTTTATCATATTAAAATGCACCTAAAAAGGGTTGCGAATTGGATTGGCGTACTTACAATCATAAATTGATCTCAAATCGATCACGTAGGTTAACAAACAACATTCAAGAGGGTGTGGGTATGAGAGATCCAAACTCTCTTGATGAACACGCAACACATATCAAAATTTACTTATAAACATACAATGACATGGAACCATGAACAATCTACAGAATCAGAGACTTAACCAGAGATATTGCGATTGAAATCCTACACTAATTGCCTCTGATTAAGCATAATTAGCAGATTTAGCAATATATATTTTGCATGAATGATAAAGGAAGAGAGAGAGAAGGAGGGGGAGAGTGTGTTACCCTTGAAGTCCTCCAATTTTATACCAAGTTAGGTATATAATTCTTCTAATATCAGCTTCAGAACTAATCCTCGATAGTTAAATTGTGAGAGTGAGTTAGGTAGAGAATGGATAGAGAGAGATGGTTGTAGGCGAGAGAGAGAGAGAGAGAGAGATAGCAATTAAGAGAGAATTGGTGTGTGTTTGTGTGTGTTTTTGGGCTAATGTGCATATTCTGGAGTGATTTTAGTAGAGTAACGCTAAGGAGTCTAGAAGGGCCCTTGAAATCAGAGGGGTGGCCTCTGATTTATAGTTGCATGGGGAGTGGCTAAGTCCGTCGCACTACGGAGTGAGCCATAACTGCTTTCTTTCTAGAAACACGCAAGGTGGAAGACTAGAAAGCTCTTTCCAGCGAGGTCCTGTCCAAATTCATTATTCTTGGCAAGTCCTTCCTTCCTTAGAAAGTCTTGAAAAGTTTTCGAATTGCCTCTAAATTTTATGAAAGTTTGAGGAATTGCCAGAAAACTTTAATTGGAAGGCAGGAGCCAGATTTGGGTCCTTACAGCCTCTCACATGTGCTTATTTGCACGGGAGGCAGAACAAAAACCAGTGAAAAACACCAACACTGGTGTCCGTCTAAGGAGCGATCTAGCAGAATCGAGCTTAACTAGTAGCTCCTCGCTCAGACCATAAATAATCATTCACTTGGAGCTAGGGGCCACTGATGAGCCCGGACCAGCTAGACCATGCCCAAGCTCGGTCTGGTCCAAAGGCCCAGTATGACGTGGCATTTCCTAGACCGCTAGAGTCAAGACCGCGGACAGATAGACCCTCGAGGTCAAGACCGCGTTCCTCTCATCCCGTCCCGGTCAAGACCGAAGGGATCCAGATCGTCAGCCTGATGACCACGGGAGTTGTAACCGTCCCATTCATGCCCGCGTCAAATATCATTGACCGCGCCCAAGATGTTGACTGCGGTCTCATGTCAGACTCCCGGTTATCTCACCAGACTCCCGATCGATATCAAAGCTTATTGAGCAAGTTTACTTACTGGCTCTGACAAGATAGAAGGCTCACTCCCATCGCATTGAATGCGGCTCAGACAGGCACCTACTATCGCCATTAATGCGCCGCGCCAACTCTTCAAATACACGGCTCCCGTCCCTTTCAGCTACATCTCCTCCAGTGAATCTTCCTTTCCTGACACAGAGCCAATCCGATACAGACACGTGTATCTGGTCAAAGACTAAAATGTCCTTTAGGGCTGACCTCATGGCTTATGTTAGCGAGCAACCCTCCATTGCCTATAAATAGAAGACATTTGTCCCCTTGGAAAAGGTAAGTCTCAAATTGCCATTGTAAGTCATTGTCTAAACCCTAAACACATACACACACGCTCTAAGACATTCTAAGGTCTTATTCTCAGGTTATTATATCATTCTCGATATCTTATCCTCACACCCGAGGGTCTGAGTTTGATTAACATCCGACTTTGATTTTAACGGTGCTTTGCTTTGTTGTGTTCTAGGTACACCTTAAATATATCTCGCAAGATATCCTACAACCGCTCTGACCCCGGAAAGCCCAGACGTCATCACTACCAAAAACATTTGATAAAAAAGAAACGTACATTGTTAACTATATTCGATAACCACAGGCAAAAGAATAACAAAAAATACTCCCTCCGTCCCAGATCAAGAGTCCTACTTTTTCTTTTGATCCGTCCCAGATCAAGAGTCTCTTTCCTTAAATAGAAAGTTTTTCATATATTTATACCCTTATCATCTCCATATATTTACAAAAAAACCATATTCCTCCCACTCATTCTCTCTCCTATTAAATATTTTTAACTTTTACATTCTCTCTCTTATTCCCTACCACACATTTAACTTTTACATTCTCTCTCCTATTCCCTACCACACATTTAACTTTTACATTCTCTCTCCTAAAATTTTCTACCCACTTTAAAAAAAATTCTTAAGAAGCGTGAAATCTCTCCCGAGAACCCTTGGTCTGGGACGGAGGGAGTAATTTTTAAAATTTAGTGGGTGCCGCCGCACTCAATCATTACAACATGGGTACGTCTCTGTTTCTCTCGCTCATTCTCTCGCATATTTTTCTTATACTTATAATACCAATCAACTTAATATTCTTCGTATTCATTATCTCTCCTATCATATTTTTAATACCCACAACATCTCTCTCATACTTTACTCTATTTTATATTTTCCTTTTTCTTAATTATCATGTCTAAAAATTGGTCCGGTTCAAAATGCCACTGCCACGGGAGAGTATATTAAAACTAAACTTAGATCTTCCCATACCAAACACGTCCCTTTCGAGTTAGATCCAATTGCGATTTACTCTCCCTTTAAATCAATCTTCTCTCGTTAAAAAAATAATTATCAATATTTTTTTTTCTAGATCAGTCTAACTAAATTTCTAGCAAATAAAAATAAATATAACCTTCAAATTTATGGAATATCATTATAATAATTGGTGCATTAATTATAATATTTATGATTTTATATTAAAATATTTTGAAAGTTATTTATCATCATAAAAATAGAAAAGAAAATGAGTTATGAATTAAAAATTGCTCAACTTACCATTTAGCTATTTTAAGTCGTAGTAAACTGAAATTAATAAGTCAAAATTGTATTTACTGTATGTATAAGTTGTCATTCAGTCGATTAAAATAGTTTTGAAAATAATTTGGTAATATTAAGAAATTACCAATTTTGATGATAAAATTAGTAGTTTCAAATCCCAAATAATCTGTTTTTATTTTTATCAAAATTCAATCCAGGTAACTTTAAAATGAAAATTAATTTTTTTTTTTTTTGGGGTAATCAAGTTTGAAAAAAGAAAAAACAGTATTAAATGCGACTTTCGTATTCCCTTCAACCAACGGCTTCCTGCCCCAAGTTGAATATTTGCATCACACCTTCTTTTCTTTCTTTCTTCTTCCTCCTTTTTCTTTTTAATATTATTAATTTCCCCAATTAGTCAGAATTTATGACTTCTTTAAAGTCAAACCTAATTTCCCTCTCTCCAATTTGTCATTGTCATTCTCCAATTTTTCTTCCGTTCTAGATTCTCTCGCTTCATATCTACTCAACTCCTCAATCTAAACAATGAAATCCCCAATACCCATTTCATAATTCTACTGAATTTTCCATCTTTTTCATTTGATTAAACAGCACCCAAATGGGTTTACTTTCCCTTTTTGATTTGCGTTTAATCGTTATACTGCTTTCCTTCGCTCTGCAATCTCAGATTCTCCACTCCCAAAACCTCACTTGCAATTCAAATGATTTTACAGCATTACTTGGTTTCATGAATGCTTTGGAATCCCCCATTGATGGCTGGATCACCACTTCATCCACTCCTGATTGCTGCAATTGGGTTGGTGTTACTTGCAATTCTGGAAATAGGGTTGTTAGATTGGAACTCCCAAACAAGAGATTGACTGGAAATTTGTCAGATTCTTTGGTGGGTTTGGTTCATCTTCAAACCCTTAATCTATCAACTAACTTCATCTATGGGGTTCTTCCTGATTCACTGTTGCAGTTCCAGGATTTGGAAGTTCTTGATTTGAGCAAGAATGATATGTCTGGTTTCCTGCCTTTACTCATTAATCTCCCTTCCATTAAATTGTTTGATGTTACTGAAAATGCTTTCCGGGGTTTGGTGCCTGCGAGGATTTGTGTGAATTCCACTCAAATTGAAGTGCTCAAGTTGGGCGCGAATTTTTTCAATGGAAGTCTTCCACCTGAGTTGGAGAATTGTTATTCATTGGAGCACCTTTGTCTGGCTTCAAATTATGTTTCCGGCACTATACCGGAATATCTATTCCGGTTGCCTAGATTGGCTCAATTGTCTCTTCAGGACAACTTGTTTTCCGGCAACCTGACCAGAGATATAGGTAACCCCTCTAAACTACTCCATTTGGATGTTTCCTTAAATGGGTTGTCTGGGAATGTGCCTGATTTCTTTAATAGCTTTCCAACATTGCAATATTTCTCAGCTCATTCCAATAAATTCTCTGGTGGGATTCCTCAATCCTTGTCAAATTCTAGGACTATTTCCTTGCTTAGTTTGAGGAACAATTCTTTGAATGGTTTAATGACTTTTAATTGTTCGGCCATGATTAATCTCACCTCCCTTGATTTGGGTACTAATCAGTTTAATGGGTCCATTCCTGATAATCTACCCTCATGCCCGAAACTTAGAGCAATAAATCTTGCTAGGAATAGGATTTTTGGCCAAATTCCGGAAAGCTTTAGGAATTTTGAGTCCCTCTCCTACCTTTCCCTCTCCAATTGCAGTTTCCATAACCTTTCGGCTGCCCTTGATGTTTTACAACACTGCCCGAACCTCACTACCTTAGTTCTCACCCGGAATTTCCGTGATGAAGTTTTCCCATCTGATCCCAGTCTGCACTTTAAAGCACTCAAAGTTCTTATTATTGCCAATTGTAAACTCACTGGTGTGATTCCTCAGTGGCTAAGTGGTTTAAAACGGTTGGAGTTACTTGATTTGTCATGGAACAACTTGATAGGACAAATTCCACCCTTTATAGGAAACTTTGAGTCTCTCTTTTACTTGGACTTATCGAACAACTCTTTGAGTGGAGAGATACCGCATAATCTCACTCGGTTACCGAGCCTCATATTTCGGAACATTTCGTTTCAAGAACCTTCCCCAGATTTCCCACTTTTCTTGAGAAGAAATGCAAGTGCTAGAGGGTTGCAGTACAATCAAGTCTTGAGCTTTCCGCCAACACTGGACCTGAGTAACAACTTTCTATCTGGACCCATTTTGTCTGAGTTTGGGAATCTGAAAAAGTTGCATGTTTTGGATCTGAAATGTAACAATTTGTCTGGAACTATTCCCAGCAGTTTGTCTGGAATGACGAGTTTGGAGACTCTCGATTTGTCCCATAACAACCTAGGAGGGAGAATTCCTCCTTCTCTTGAGAGCCTCAGCTTTTTATCCAAGTTCAGCATTGCGTATAACAATCTCACTGGTGAAATTCCTTCAAGTCCCCAATTTCAAAGTTTTCAGAATTCAAGCTTCGAGGGCAACCCCGGTTTATGCGGTGAACATGCTTCTTCCCCCTGTCAAAACCACAATCCTCCTGAGTTCGTCAGAAAATCAAGAAGAAATAGAGGAGCCATCATTGGTATAGCTGTTGGGATTGGATTTGGTACAGTGTTCCTTCTCAGTCTGATGTTGATAATTATTCTGCGAGCAAGCACCCGAAAAGAGGCTGATCCTGAAATGGAAGATCCCGGCCATAAAAGGGATTTTGAGGAAATCGGATCAAGAGTAGTGGTTCTTTTCCAAAACATGGAAAACTGTAAAGATCTCTCCATAGATGATCTTCTGAAATCAACTGATAGTTTTGATCAAGCCAACATAATCGGCTGTGGGGGCTTTGGTCTAGTCTACAAGGCCACCCTTCCCGATGGTAGAAAGGTTGCAATCAAACGCCTATCAGGGGACTGTGGTCAAATGGAGAGAGAGTTCCAAGCTGAAGTGGAAACACTTTCAAGAGCTCAGCATCCAAATCTCGTCCTCCTTCAAGGGTATTGTATGTACAAGAATGACAGGCTCCTTATCTACTCCTACATGGAGAACGGTAGCTTAGATTTTTGGTTACACGAAAAACCCGATGGGGCCACCTCACTAGATTGGGAAACAAGGCTTCAGATTGCTCGAGGGGCTGCAAAAGGGCTAGCTTACTTGCACCATTCTTGTGATCCCCATATCCTCCATCGCGATATAAAATCAAGCAACATTCTTTTAAACGAAACTTTCGAAGCCCATTTGGCTGATTTTGGTCTTGCAAGGCTCATACTGCCATCTGACACTCATGTGACAACTGATCTTGTTGGGACTCTAGGCTACATTCCACCAGAATATGGGTTAGGTTCAGTTGCAACTTTCAAGGGAGACGTGTATAGTTTTGGGGTTGTTCTTTTGGAGCTTCTTACTGGGAAAAGGCCAATGGATATGTGCAGGCCAAAAGAAAGCCGGGATTTGATATCTTGGGTGGTTCAAATGAAGAGAGAAAAGAGAGAAAACGAGGTTTTGGATCCGTTCATATATGGTAAAGAAGATTCAAAGGAGATGCTATGGGTTCTTGAAGTGGCTTGTCTATGCTTAAATGAATCACCAAAAGCAAGACCGTCAACTCAACAGATTGTTTTGTGGCTGGACAATATTGATGTTAAAGATTAGCAAGTTATGTTGTTTAGCGGGTGGGGTTGTTGTTGTTGTTGTTGTTGTTGTATATACAGTACATGGTTTATTTGTCATATTATGTTGTAACTTTATTCAATGTTATTTTCTTTGTTCCATTAAAGGCAAGTAGTGTTGATATTTTAAAAGATGTTTTAGTTGAGATTAGTTATGACTTTGTATATTTGATGTTGAAATTCTTAATATGACTTTCAACAAAACTACAAAAAAAAACGAAAAAGTCTTTGGAGTTGCAGTTTTTGACGGCGCAGAATTTGCTGTTATTCTTGGCGCATTCGTATTATTTTTGGAATCATTAAGAAACTCTTGTCTATAAAAGTTCCCGATCAATATCAATATATATTTCATTCTCTCTTTTTTTTCTTACCAAAGATACATTACTAACAACAATCTATAGTATAAATTAGACCCGTGAACAGTGAATTGAACAGTTTCACACGAGGGGAATTTCCATTTTGCCCTCATACATTTGTCCCTTTCCCATTTTATCATTAAAAAAAATAATTTTTTTTTTAAATTAAAAAAAAAAATTAAAAAAAAAAAACCCGTGTCCTTGGACACGGGCATGTACTAGTTATAAATAGAGAGAGGTTGGGCAAGCGATGAAAATTTAACTCAAATAGTGGGACTGGGGCTTGCATTCACAAAAACAGCCCTACAAACAACAAGAGCTAAATGGATGAACTTGCGCTCAGTGGTGGAGACAAAAGGAAAAGAGTTAATTTTCTTTTTTATAAATTCAGAATATGTGAGATTTACCTTTTAAAGTCATGGTTTTTATCAATTCTGTTCTGTTTATATACCAAAAAAATTGCACTAAATAATATTTTGTCCCAATTTATATAAAATTTATACTCCATCATGTTGCGATATTGGAAAATAGCATTGGGCCTAAACGGGAAATCAAGGCCCAGCATGCCTTAATGGGCCAAATATGTATATGTGGGCCATAAGGAGGGCCCAAGAGCGGGAAGAGGCGTGCGGGATAAGGCAACCCCGCATAGGCGGCATGTGGGAGTAAGTGAGTCGAGATTGGTACCCTGGAGAAACGAATGTTTGACGATAGTAGGGCCTAAGGCGGGAAGCAGGTTGTCGAAATAATGGAGGTTGGCGGCAATATGAACATGGCTACCAGCCTGTTGATTGTCGCCACCGGCTTATGAGAAAAGCGATCCCGCGTCACGTCAAAATAATTAACTGTAGCTTGATTTGACAAGGTGAACAGTGAAATCCCACTAACTTGAGGTTGGTTGGGGACCCTAAGTGGATGATTGACAAGTGTCCCTCCATGTGCAAGGCACATGGGGGCTTGGGAGTATAAAGTATAGGAATGGTTCATTTGCATGGGGTATGCTCTCTCTCTCTCTACCCTCTAAACTCTCTCTCTAGGGTTTCCATTGCTATTACCATTTCCGTGAACTGTTAACCTTACTCTCACATCGGAGGGGTTTCGCCGGAGCCACCCCCGACCTAGTTTACGTGTGTGCATGTGTGTAGGAGACAAGCCGAAGGAAGAATAGCCGTGGTATCCTCTGTTTTCAGTTCCTGTGCAACTGTCAGTTTTGGGATGACAGCATCAGTTGGTTTCGTCCCCGGGACCTGAATCTCTTTCTATGGTTGATTGACAAGAGCTTGTTCAATTTCTTTGTTTTGTTTTCGGTGGTTGGGAGTGTTAGGGTTTTTCTGTTCGTGTAGTTCGTGTTCTTGGCCCAGAAAGTTGTTCCCAGACATGCTGCTGGTGTTTATTGGTGTTGGTTTGGTTATTTTTGTGATTGTGAGCCCAGAAATAGATCGGAATGGTGCAAGAAAAGAATACTCAGGCGAAGGTTACCCAGAATCCGGTTCTGGAGACCCCCAACCAGAAGGATGCCCGCAGGGCTAGATCGGGGACTGCGCGGGAAGGCGAGGTGCACACCTCTGAAACTGATTCGGCAATCAGGAGTGCTCGGAGGCGAGAAGATAGGGAGCGAGTTGAAAGGAATAAGGGAAAGGTTGGTGAGCAGAACCCCGCTCCTTCGAAGACCGATGAGGCAAGAGCGAAGGCCGACCAGTTGAGGAGAGACAATGAGTTAATGATGAAAGTGCTTGAGAACAATCGGACGCTAAGAGAGATGGGTCAGGTACCCACCGAGATCCCGCCTGAGATGTCGGCTGAAATTGAAAGGCAAGCTCGGGGAGAAGAGCGAGATGTTAGTCAGAGTGTGGCTCAGAGAGATGATAGGCGGGCGAGGGATATGCCGCCGCCCAAGGATAAAGTTCAAGATCGTAGGAATCGAGATGTGACCAAGGCGAGATTCGAGGGTGCTGCGGTCAAAAGAATGCATCAATGTCGCGAAGAGGGAAGGAGGATGAGGATTTATCACAAAAGTCTGGAAACTCGCGTGACGAGTCTTTTTATTATGAATATGAAAGTGATGAGGGGTCGACTGTGGACAGAGATTATGTGCCTAGTCACTCGAGATATTCGGATGATGGGACTTACAGGGAAGAAAGGTCGCAAAGGTCAAGGCATTCCGATTGAGCTCGCCTCGATGAAGGGTCGCCGCGCGATAGAGATCGCAGACGGCGTGAGAGGAGGGATAGGGAAAAGGAAAGTGAAAAGGCAGAGAAAGCTAGGGAAGCTGAGAAAGCCGCAAAAGCTGAGAAGATTGCCGAGGCAATTAAGGTTGCAGAGGCTTTAAAAGTCGTCGAGATGGCTAAAGCCGCTGAATTGGAGAAGGCTAAGAAAGATGAGGATGATAAGTGGAAATCCGAGATGGCGGAAATGGCGAAGAAGATTAAAGAGTTGGAAGCGGGAACCAAGCTCGCAGAAGTGAGAGGTTCTTACTTGGCCCCGTTTGCAAAGGATATTCAGATTGCCGCCCCTGATCCGTCATTCCGTATGCCAAATTTGCCGAGCTACTCAGGGAGCTCTTGAGATAACACTCATATTGGAGGGTTTGAGGTTACTTTGTCGCTGTTGACGGAGAATGAAGCCGTGATATGTAAAGCATTTGCGAGCACCCTCGTGGATCACGCCTTAGAGTGGTTCTTGGCCCAGCTAGCGGAATCGGTTCTCGGATATCAAGATCTTAAGACGAAGTTTTTGGCAAGATTCAGCGGGTCAGGAGCACAGCCCGTGCAAAAGACTGAGCTGTGTAGCCTCAAGCAACATGAAGGAGAGGAGATCTCGATCTTTACTGACAGATTTATGAGTGTCGCAAATCGGATTGCCGATGTTAGCCAAGGCGAGATTATTATGTTATTCAATGCGAGTTTATTGCCTGGGCATTTCAAGCAGGAATTTTGCATGAGGTTGCCAAAGACGACTGGCGAATTGTATGAAAGGGTAAGAGCATTTTATAGCGGTGGTAAGGAGCCAGGAGCTAAGGTCGCCCATGCGACAACCGGCTAGGGAAAGAAGAATGTGAAGGAAAGAATCGATGTGGTGAAAGATGAGAATAGGGGTGGACAAGGAGGTCGCAGCGGGAATAAAGCAGGGGGAAGTGGAACCAATCGTGGTGGTGGTCAGAATCAGAGGAAGGTTTTCAAGTATGACAGGTTGAATACCACCATCAGCGAGATCTTAAGAAGGGAGGATTTGCCTGAGCCTTATGCAATTGAGGAGGGAACTTACATGGCTAGGGATCGGAGCAAATATTGCGAGTATCACAAGGACAAGGGGCATGTGACAGAGGATTGCTACAATTTGAGAAGAGTGATCCAGGGGATAATTAATAAAGGCGGGTTTAAGCAATATCTCAAGCAGAAAGAGAGGCAAGATGAAGGGGTCAGGTAGGAGAGGAATCAGGAGCGGAATGTGGTTGACGTTATTCAAGATCCATTGTCCAGCGTGGCTTAGTTGGATAATCAAATTATGATGTTGTCGCACAGCTTTGACATCCCTCAGTTTGTCGCAAGCGAGGACAGGGTGATCAGTTTTTCGAGGAGCGAGCTGGCGGCGACAAGGAGTCATGTAAACCAACCAGTAATTATAACCATTTGTCCGGGAAACAACGTGGTTCAGAGGGTGATGGTGGATTCAGGAGCTAGTCGAAATGTTTTGTATTATGATGCTTTCAAAAGAATGAATTACACAGATGCGAACTTGGTGCCCTATAAGGGATATTTTGAGGGATTCACAAACCATTCAGTCAAGGTGAAGGGAACAATCATGCTAGAGGTGGAGATTGGTGAGGGCCAAATGGTTAGAAGCGAGAATATAGAGTTCATGGTGATTGATTTGGTTTCCGCGTATAATGCAATTGTCGGGATCCCTTTCATGCAGAGTTTTAAGATGGTGTTGTCTATCCCACACCAGAGGGTGAAATTTCCGACTTCCCAGGGTATAGGATGTTTGAAGAGTGAGGCTATTACCGTGGCGAGAAAGAAAAAAGAGATGATGAAGGCCAAGGGTGCATCCACTAGTTCATTGACAATGAAATCTGATTCCCGCCAGCTGAGGATAAATGTGATTGAAGCTATTGAGCCCGAGATTGAATGGACCGTGACTGAGAGTATGAGGAATGGCACGACCATGATTGTCGCGGAGGCGAGTAGGGCCCCAGAGAATGTAGAGGTTGGGATTATTGAAATTACTAATGAAGTACCTGAAACAGGAAGGGTTGAGTCTGAGAATTGGCTAGAAAAGGAGGTGGATAGTTTGCGAAAACCTGAGCATGGTAGTGCTGAGCAGGATGTCGAGGTCGGGATTAATTTGGGAGTGGAGGTCATGAATGCGGCACCGAATTTGAGCTATGCTAGAGTGGTTCAGTTCATTCAGATGGATGAACCGAGAATAGAAGAGATTGTGGTCGAAGAGATCGTCGGTAGTAAGTCCGAGGAGGATTGCGAGATGATTGAAGTAGAGAATCCCGAAGGGCAACCTATAGGAAATGAGTTCGTTGACCCCAGGAAGCTGATTCTCGCCAGGGGCCCAGTTGGCAAAAAGCGGAAAAGGATTGAGGTCAAAACCTTACAGACGCGAGATGAGCCTGAGATTCAAGCGGATGAGGAGTTGGTAGAGGTAGAGATCAATCGTTACTTCCCTGAGGAGAAAGTCAAGATTGGAAAGCAGTTGTTTCGGGACGAGCGGGAACGTTTGGTTGAATTTTTGAAGGAGAATTTAGATGTGTTTGCTTGGCGATCAGGAGATATGAGGGGCATCAATGAGAATGTCGCCATGCATTGTTTAAATGCCGACCCTAATACTGAGCCATTCAAGCAAAAAGTTAGGCATTTGTCACCGAAGAAAGAGAAGGCAGTTTTAGAGGAAGTGGATAAATTGTTGAAAGCGGGAATCATAGAGAAGATCCAGTATTCTGTGTGGTTGGCGTGCCCATTCATGGTTTTGAAATCAAATAAGAAATGGAGGATGTGCATCGACTTTACGGATTTGAATACCGCCTGCCCTAAGGATTGCTACCCGCTCCCTAAAATTGATAAGTTGGTTGATTCAATTACGGGCCACCGAGTTTTCAGTTTCATCGATGCGTACTCCGGCTACCATCAGATCAAAATGGCCGAGGAGGATAAGGCGAAAACGGCTTTCCGGACGCCAAAGGGTAATTTTTGTTATAAGATGATGCCATTTGGACTGAAGAATGCTGGGGCGACATATCAGAGAATGGTAAATGAAGTTTTCAAGTCGCAGATTGGGCGAAACATGGAGGCATATATTGATGATATGGTAATAAAGACCAGAGAGAATGACCATGCTTTGGATCTCGCGGAAACGTTTGAAAATTTGAGGAGGAATTCGATGAAGTTTAACCCCAGTAAATGCACGTTCGGTGTGACGGCGGGAAAGTTTTTGGGTTTTTTGGTGAACCGTCGTGGGATCGAGGCAAACCCGGAGAAAATCCAGGCATTGTTAGATATGTCGCCTCCTAAGTCGGTTCGCGAGATTCAGAGGCTGAATGGGAGGATCATTGCTTTGGGAAGATTCATTTCTAGACTGGCGGAAAAGTGTTTGCCGTTTTTCAGAGTTTTGAAAGGAGTGAAGAGTTTTGTTTGGGATGCCGAGTGTGATGCCGCTTTCGAGCAAATGAAAATTTATTTGGGAAAGCTGCCACTGTTGTGCAGTCCCGTCGAAGGAGAAGAACTGTTCGTATATTTGGCGGCCTCAGACTTTGCAGTGGCCGTCGTGTTGGTGAGAGAGGAGGGGGGGTGCTCAAAGGCTGATATATTATGTGTCGAAGGCATTGAGCGAGATTGAAGCAAGATACTTTAATGCCGAAAAGCTGGCATACGCTTTGGTGGTCGCCGCGCGGAAATTGAGAGCTTACTTTGTCGCTCACACCATTGTCGTATTGAGTGACGCCCCCTTGAGAAAAATTTTGCAACAACCAGATACCGCAGGAAGATTGCTGAAATGGTCGATCGAGCTAACTGAGTTTGATTTGAGATATGAATCCCGTAGGGCTATTAAGGCGCAGGCATTGGCTGATTTCATTGTGGAAACTTCCTTTACAAGATCTCAGGCCGAGATGGTTGAAGATGCAGTTAAGAAGAGAGCGGGAAAGAAAATGGTGCCAAGTCTGATTGAAGAAAAGGAGAGGCCACCTGACTATTGGATTTTGCATGTTGATGGTTCTTCGTCCAGAGATAAAGGTGGGGCGGGAATTACGGTGATCTCCCCTGATGAGGAGGTTAAATATGAGAAGGCATTGCGGTTCAAGTTTAATGTTTCAAATAACCAGGCTGAGTATGAGGGATTGATTGCTGGGATTGAATTGGCAAGAGACATTGGGCTATCCAAGATCATGATCCATTCTGATTCCCAGTTGATTGTTAATCAAATAAAGGGCGAGTATGGAGTTTTGAACTCGGTTTTAATGAAATATTGTAACCTGGCGAGAAATGTGTTGAAGGGGTTTGAGTTTTGGGAGTTGGTGCAGATTGACCGAACTGAGAATGCGCGGGTAGATGAATTAAGTAGGTTGGCGGGATCAGAGGAGCAAATCTCGGTTAATGAGCCTTTAATTGAATATGTTGAGATGGCGGCAATTGATAGGCCGTTCGTTTTGGAGATTGTCGAGGCCGAGAAGAGTTGGGTGGTGGAGATGAAAGATTTTTTGGAAAAGGAAGAGTTGCCGCCAGATGAAGAGAAAGCGAGATTGATAAAAGTGACTTCCCCGCGATTTACAATCCAAGATGGCGTGCTGTACAAAAAATCTTTCTCAAAGCCGTTACTGAGATGTGTTGAGCCGAGCATGGTGCAGAGGGTATTGTTCGAAATTCACGAGGGTGTGTGTGGCGGCCATCCTGGAGCGAGAACCCTTCCAGATAAAGTTTTGTTTCACTGGTATTATTGGTCGAGTTTGAGGAAAGACGCCGAAACTTATGTCAAAAAGTGCGAGAAGTGTCAGAGATTTGGTAATATTCCCCGCCAGCCGGCAACAGAGCAGACCCCTATAGTGCCGACTTGGCCTTTCGATATGTGGGGGATTGACTTGATTGGCCCTTTTCCGAAAGCCAAAGGTGGTTGTCAGCACGTGGTTGTCGACGTGGATTACTTTACGAAATGGACAGAGGCGAAAGCTTTGGCGACAATCAGTGAGGACCAAGTGATCAAGTTTGTGCAGGAGAATATTTGGTGTAGATATGGGGTTCCTAGAGCAATCATTTCAGATCATGGTACTCAATTTGGAAAGAAATTTTCGGCCGAGTGTACGAGGGTGAATGTTAAGCACTGGATGTCGGCAGTTTATAGGCCGCAGTGTAATGGGCAGACTGAGGCGACAAACAAACAAATCCTTGCCGCCTTGCGCAAAAACTTGGAAGGAAGAGGTGGAGCTTGGCTGGAGGAGTTGCCAATAGCTTTGTGGTATGTGAGAACAACTATCAAGGGCTCAACTGGAGAAACCACTTTTGCCCTTACTTATGGATCGGAGGCTATGGCGCCTGCCGAGATGGCCTTGCCGACATATAGGGTGGCCAACTATGACGAAGCGAGAAACGGGCAAAGGCGATGCAATGATCTGGATTTGATTGATGAAAGGAAGATGTATGCGAGAATGAAGATGATCAATTACAAGCAGAAGATGAAAGCCCAACACGACAAGCGTGTAAACAAAAGATCTTTTAATGACGGAGATTGGGTTTTGAGGAGTGTGGAGGTGACTGGAGCCAAGCCGGGGTACACCAAGCTGAACGAAAAATGGGAAGGCCCATTCCAGGTATCGAAGGTCATGCGAGAAGGGACGTACCGGTTGAGAAAGCAGGATGGGGAAGAATTGAGGAATGCTTGGAGTGTTGATCATCTTAAGCAGTTCTACCAATGAAGCCGCCACGGTCTTCATTTCTGTTTTGGTTGTTTCCCTAGATAACAAAAGTTATATAACTTTTTCTTGTAATTTATCCATTTTGGTGATGGTGGCATGTAATTTGTATATATGATAGAAATGGTGGCGAGATGTTCTATCAACATGTGTTGAAGCGTGATTGTGTACTTGTGAAATTCTGACGATGTTATTTTCTGTTTCATGGATTGGCGGACAAAGGGGCAAGGACCAGTGCTAAAGCTTGAAGATGGCGGCCAGATGGGTTGCCGCTAAAGCTTGAAGATGGTGGCCAGAAGGGTTGCCGCTAAAGCGTGAATATGGCGGACATAAGGGTTGCCGCTAAAGCTTTAAGATGGCGGCGAGAAGGGTTGCCGCTAAAGCGTGAAGATGGCGGCCAGAAGGGTTGTCGCTAAAGCTTGAAGATGGCAGCCAGAAGGGTTGCCGCTAAAGAAGGCCTTACATGCCAAACTGTCCGAAGGACTTACATCCTGAACTGTTCGAAGGGCTTACATCCCGAACTGTCCGCAGGGCTTACATCCCGAACTATCCGAAGGGATTACATCCCAAACTGTTCGAAGTGCTTACATCCCGAACTGTCTGAAGGGCTTACATCCCGAACTGTCCGAAGGGCTCGCATCCCAAACTGCTTGTGCGACAAAGTTGATAAAATGCAAGCCAGGACTCTTTCCGACGGGAATGAAACAGGGTAGACCTGTGCGAGAAAAGACCTGGCTCGATGGCATCAGGCACTTTGGTGACTTGGAAGTAAGGAACGAGGTAAGTGGACCTCGTTTTCTCGGGATGTATATGAAAACTGGTTGTCGCCGGCTAGAAATTGGTTTGTTACATTATTAATCAAGGAATGTTTTCAGCCGTAAGATTGGGCCGCGCACTGTTTGTCGCATACAAACCTAACATTGGAGTAAGGCTGTCTAAAGACAAGCCTCACTCTTTGGAAGGGAGTAGTATGTATATAGATAAGTTAGGGGAAAGGAGTCTTCGATAAACTATCGAAGCAAAAATGGCGACATATGAAAGGTAAAATTTAAAACAAATTAAAGTAAGCAAAGTAGGAGCATTCAAGAAAATACTTGAAGTCGCACCTGTGAATGTGTGCCCAAATTCTATTTTTTTTAGTTTGGATTCACGCGAGTTTGAAAACATCCGGTTTAATTTGAAAAACGGAGTCGCCACACCATTTTGATTTCCTCAAAACTTTGAAAAAAAAAGGATTTAGGGTTCGGAGGTTAAGTTACCCCTTAGAAAGAACGGATCGTCGTTCACCCAAGGTGCCTTGCCGTAGCAAGTCTCCCTAGATTCCATTTTTCGTGCTTGCTTGTGTGCTTTCTTGTGTGCATGTGTTGAAAAGAGAGGGGGGGGGAATGTTCCAAGTTGTCTTCCGGACGTACAAACCATTTAGTTGGTTGTCGCTCGGGATTCCTTGGATTTTTATGTGTTCGGAACTTTGATCCCGTCCTCATCTTGGACTTGTGATCATCGCTATTTGACCTTGGGTCTTTGCGTGATCGAGAGAAGGAATCTCTTTTATAGTCCAAAATGGGGTTCTTTAGGAAAGGAGTGTCCTTAGCCCATCAATCCTATGCCTTGAGACGATTGAGCTTATATTGGAGCTATCATGCTCGTCTCAAGCGATAATCGGAGATATAGGTTCAAGGTTTATCCCTTTCTAAAGAGGTTGTGGCACCTTTAATGGAAGAAACGATGTAAAGATAGAATCTTTACACCGGTCCGTTCCGAAGGTTGCATCAAATACCAATTGGGGACTAGGGGAATGCATGTTTTATAAAAATGACATTTTTAATGAAAAGATGTCATTTTGGGTGCAAAGGATGCTCTTTGATTTGCAAAGGATGCTTCTTGTGTAAAGAAAAGATTTTTAATGCAAAGGATGCATTTTTCTGAGCAAAAATAGTGTTTCATATGCAAAGGATGCATAAAGACTACATCTTGAAAGCAAAGGATGCTACTTTGATTGTAAAGACATGATTTTTATTGCAAAGGATGCATCTTTGTATATGAAAATGAGTTTTAGGTGCAAAGGATGCACCTTTATGGCAAAGACATGATTTTTATATGCAAAGGAAGCATTTTTATTGTAAAAAAAGGGGATTTTTAGGTGCAAAGGATGCACTTTTAATGCAAAGACTACATTTTTATGAGCAAAGGATGCTAAAGATCACATTTTTATGAGCAAAGGATGCAATGGTAATGCAAAGGATGCAAAGGGGATGGGGATATGATTTACATGAATAAAGATATGATCTTTAACAATAATATGCCAAGTCCCAAGCAAGATAATAGCAATATATGAATGCAAGGAGCAATTATATCACATAAACAAGTATGATGCAAGGTAAGGGGGTGAGAGGTTACCAATGGTGGTGACCTCTTCTTCTTTGGATCTTGCCTAGTGGATGGACCAACTTGGAAGGCTTCAAGGAGGAGGGAGGTGGCTTCTTGGCACTCTTCAACTTCCTGGATTTTCGCAGTAGTGCAAGAATAGAGTTTTTGGTGCTAGAAATTTGTATGTGTATGTCTAAAATGGGTAGAGGAGGGCTCTATTTATAGGCAGTCTGGATAAGACCAATGTAGCCGTGCGGCCAGGAGTTCCCTCCTAATGCAGCCGTGCGGCATTATCCTGTATGACTCAGCATGTTTCTAGAATCATGCAAGGTGGCACTTCTAGAAGGATACCAAATACAAGAAAAACGTGCTCTTTTATTTTAAAGCAGTCCCTTCAGCCCTTGGAAGGTTCGAAACAGTTCTGGAATTTCTCCTGAACTTTAGGAAAGTTCGGGGAATTGCCGGGAAACTTAACCGGAAGGCATGAGCCAGATTTGGGTACTTACAGAAGCCCCTCGGCAACGTCACTTGAAGGGCGAGTGGGGTTTGAAATTGTCAATGGCTTCACTGGAAAGAGATGTTACCGTAGATGTTACCCAACACCTTGGATAACACACTGACGGACAGCACACACACACCAAATAAAAGAGTTTGTAAAAACTTTGTGCAGCGGAAATAAATAACACAAGATATAATTTTCTCAAGTTATATAAATATATAAATTGAGTGTGCCTAGATGGCGAAGACTTTATAATCAATGTAGAAAAATTACAAAGCCGAAAGTTCCCTATTGATAATACAATGATGATGCTCTATGGAACTAAATGAGATAAAGCACGAATCCTATCCTTAGCCAACACTCTCTTAAACACTCAGTGTTTAAGCTAGAATCACAAGGGAGGAAGGATTATGCGAACCAAAGAACTTTGTCTCTCTTGTGCTAAAGGTGTGTGTGTTGCGTATTTGGCATGTCTTCAAATGAATCACACCTAGCCTATTTATAGCCTTCAATTGCCTTGGAGGCTACTCCAAAATAACAGCCTTGGACCTTCAGATCATGTGAGAGGAGTGGAGAGATTTCTTGGCTTGAATTCCTCTTCTTGCGCCAACTTCCCTAGAATGTAGCAACCGAAACTTGAAGCCCAAGTCCTTGCTTCATCACCTTGTACTCTCTTGCTTTCTTTGTATTGTACACTTCAATTAATCAGCAACAACTCCATGACTTGGTCTTCCCACATTTTTCTTTCTTCATCAAATAATATGGACCAAGCAAAAGTTACTCGTAAATCTACTATTTACGTGTAACTCCTTCACCAACTTCTTCCTTGTTTCTAGCAATTAATCCAACCATATATTAACCTGAAATATATACCAACAAACACATATATCTTGCAAATAATATTAGACATTAGAATATAAATTAATATGAAAAGAATTATTAAATTACAAATCATTCCAGCTCGGGTAACACCCAACTGCCAGTGATAGCACCTGTGGTAACACCCACAGTCTGTACTAACAATCTCCCCCATAATTTATAATTTCTTTCCAAACTCTAAAGTGCTGATCCCTGCAAGAAAAAGTTAGCCATACAGAGCAACTTCATAGTTATCAACTCCCCCATAATCAAGGAATTAACAACCACAATGATTTATCACAAAAATACTAGTTATCAAAACATATTTTCCAAAATTAGTTTTTCAAATAACTATCAACCTAAAGTACCAAAGATAAACCAAAGTTACTAAGCTACTTCATGTTCAAACAACCCTAAAAGTTTAATAACCAACAGCAAATAAAACAAACCACCAAAGTATTAAAACATGTTCCGAATTAAAAACATAAAAGTAAATTGTTTTTCAACCACCAAAAATACCATAACCATGAGAGTGGCAACATCAATCTTCAGGTGATGTATTGTACTCACTCTTCTCACTCATCATCAGCTTCATCTTCCTCCTGTTCATCCCCTTCTTCATCTCCAGCATCTAAGTCAGCACCTTCAGCAACATCTGCAGCAGCACCACTAGCATCTCCACCACCACCACCACTCGAACCAGCTCTATCAGCACTATTATCTCCCCCAGTTTGGGAAGAAACCTGCTGAATGAATTCATCAGTAATCTCCTTGATCTTTGTCCAACCTTGCACAATCTTGGCAATGGTAGAAGTTTGTTTGTGGAGAAACGCCAAAACTGTGGTCTTTGGTATTGTTGGTGAAGCATTCCCCAACAAATTGTATACATTAGCAAGAACATGAGCTGCATCTGTACCTGAAAAACTTGGATATTTCGGAGTAACATTCGGGATAACAGTTTGAGTACCACCCTTAGCATGAACCGCTTCACTTGTTCCAAATTCATTTATCTTTGACCAAGGAAGATCACCAGTGTATCTCACACTCTTGGTATTCTTCTTAGTCAGCTGGGAATCTATAGCATAGAGATCAAGACTAGGAGTGTACTCATCCGACTCTTCAATGGGCATTTTTTGAGATTTCAAAATTTGGAAGATTAAGGAAGGGTAAGGAAACATTGTAATGTCTTTTCTTCTACCCCGCGAAGCCAAATGTTTGAAGATTAATCTACCCAAGTTCACTCTTCGATTCTTTCCTAACTTATACAAGATTTCATCTTGTTGCAATGTCACATATTGCTCATTAGAAGTAGGAACCCAATTAAATATACAAAGCTTGTGAAGCACGGCAAAGAGTGAAGTGAGACGGGAAGCAAGAAAATGAACTTTGGTTTTGGGATTCGGGTTCTGAGGCCATTCATGCACGACATCATGAGAGATAAACCTAGCAATTTCATCCTTATGAACAATAGGACCATCATCATCCATATTTGGGAGTCCCAAAGTTTTGTTGATCAAAGAGGGTGTAATAGAAAAAATTCTGTTTCTTAAAAACACCTTTCCAAATTGATCGGACTTCTCATTATCTAGGTTGGCATGAAGGTTGGCATAGAAATTTTTGACAATAGCTTCGACAAATTTCGAAGGGTGCAAGTTGGCTTTCTAAAATTTTCTATCCTCCAAGAACTGAAATACACCATGCTTTTTGAAATCAACCTCGTCAATATGCTTTTCCTTGAGAATTTTCGTGTCACTATGTTTCAACCAAAACTCCATATTTTCTTTTCGATAGAATTCCAATGAAAAGTAAGGTTTTGGAAAAGCAACATTTACATCATCAAACTCTTTCTCAAGAAAATCAGTGGACTCAGAATAGGCAAACTCACTGATTGAAGACTTTGAAGCTTTAGAAACAGAGGATGTTACCTTGGGTGTTGCAGATTTCTGGGTAACATCTTTGACAGCAGCCCACTTGCTTTTGCCTTTAATGTTTATTTTCACAACTTCATACAAGGGCTCTTCATCCTCAATCTCCCAATCTTCAAATGTCTCAACAGAATGGCTCTTTTCAGCATCGACATGGAAGTCTTCATCCGAAACATGAGCCGAGGAGAGACCAAGAGAGGATTCTTCAGAAACTTCAACAGGATCGGAGGATGTGTTGGATTTAGAAGTACCTTTGTGCCTCATTGCAGTGAGCCTACTTGAGCTCCTCTTTTTGACGGGTTGTGCCGAGAGTTTGTGAGCAATGGCTTTTCTTTTTGGCTTTTTGATTGATGGAACGGGTGGAAGAGGTGGTAAGGTCACAATGGGCAAGGGTTGCGCCATTGTTGTCACCAAAGGAGGATCATCAACCGACATTGTCATTGCCGGAGACACATTGAGTGGGGTGGTCGAAGTGTCCATTAGACTTGGACCACTTGAGCCAACGCCCGGAGATACTACCAATGGGGCGGATTGCTTTTTGGTAGGGGTTGCCATGGTTAGGGTTTAGGAAGGGTTTGGAATTTAGGAAGGTTGTTGAGTTTTAGAAGATTTGAGAGAGAGATTGACGGTGACGGAGAATGGGATATTTACCGTGTAGAGAGAGAAGGGGATTAGGGCGGTTAGAGAGAGAGGAGAAAAAATAGGAAACAAATTAGGATTTTAATTTGACAAGACTTATCCTTCTACCATTAATTATCTCCTATTTAAATAACTCCCCCTATTTTTTAGCAACTAAAAATATTTACTTTAAATATTTACCTAACCTTCCTAATTTCTAGCCACACAAAAAATAACTACATTATTTACTCCCCCTATTTTCTAGGCCACAAAGAATAAATCAACTACAAAACTCCTCACACAAAATAAAAACATCCGGCCATTATTTTGAAAATATTTTTTTTTTAATTTTCAAATTTTTTAATTTTTTAAATATATAAAACGAAAATAAAAAATAAACATACCAATTATACTAAGTCCATATGGTTTTTGAAAATCAAATCCCTAAATTTTAGGATTTAGTTATTTGAGTAGTTTACTAAAGATAAACTAGGTTTGTTAAAGACTTTTTCAAACTTTGTAAACTCTTAATTAAAAAAGACTTTCAAAGTTTAAAAACTTAAACAACAAACCTAAAATAAGGAAAAAAAATAATATAGCACATAAAAATATGTTAATGGCAATGATGGTAACACCTAGGATAACACATATGATAAAAATCCCTTGATAAATATATTCAGTTTCAAACACTTGAGGCATAACAAGCTTAGCCATTTTCAGACACTTTAGGCATAACAAGCTTGTAAAAACATGAGGCATAGTAATTTAAAAAATTCTTTTACACTTCTTTAAACAAGGAAGCATCGTAGTAATGAGCTCCGTGCCCCGAGTTTTATTTCAAGTGTAAAGATTCATTGATTTATGCCTTTCAAGTAGGGTACACTGTAGTAGCGAGCTCCATGTCCCTAATACTAAGCATAAATCACTTCAAACATTCTCATTGGCAAGAGTGCATCGTCGCAGCGAACGCCGTGCCCCGAGCTCGAGAGAATAGTATGGTATAAGAATTGCCTCTTTGCCTTTTATTTATCACATACCAACATTAGTGACTTTGTCACTTTAAGCACAAAGGGAGTTTTATCAAGTGTGTTATTCAGGGTATTATCCTACCACAACAAAAAGGTCAGCATGTGCAGCCGTGAGAACTATCAAAGCTCAAAGAACTATAAGAATCCTTACAGCACAGAAAAAGAAACCAAACAAGCAAAAAATATGTACTAGTATACATGTGTTACCCTAGGTGTTATCAACACCCATGGTAACACCTTTCAACAGAGGACATTTTTTAGAGAATACAAAGACCAAGAGATCTCTTTAGACTAGAGAATCTATCATGGTCTAAGGGTTTGGTGAAAATATCTGCAAGTTGATACTTTGTATCAATATGCTCTATATTTATTATCTTTTTATCTACCATATCTCTTAAAAAATGATGACGGATGTCAATATGTTTGGTACGGGAGTGTTGTCATGTGGATTTTGGAAATATTAATAGCACTCAAATTATCACAGTATAAGGTCAACATATTACTATCAAGACCATAATCATCAAGCATGTGTTTCAACCAAATTAGTTGTGAACAACAACTACCAGCTGCTATACATATTCTGATTCAGCTGTGGATAATGAAACACAATTTTATTTTCTACTATACCATGATACTAAATTATTTCCCAAGTAAAAACAACCCCCATTTGTACTTTTCCTATCATCCATATCCCCTGCCCAATCCGAGTCACTAAATCCTACTAAATTAGTATTAGTATCTTTACTATACCAAATCCCTAAATCACTAGTTTCAGATACATATTTAATGATCTTTTTCACAGAATTTAGGTGAGATACTTTAGGATTGGATTGATATCTAGCACATACACACACACTTTACATCAAATCAGGACGACTAGAAGTAAGGTAAAGGAGACTACCTATCATGGAACGATATAGGGTTGGATCAACATCTTCTCCCACTTGATATTTTCCAATCTTGAGAGAAGTGCCCATAGGAATTTTTGAGCTCTTCGAACCTTCCAACCCAAACTTCGTCACCAGGTTCCTTGCATATTTTCTTTGGGAGATGAAAATCCCTTCACTTGATTGCTTAACCTGCATGCCTAGAAAGAAGTTAAGTTCCCCCATCATGCTCATTTCAAATGTTGATGTCATAGCCTCTACAAAATCATTTAAACAAGTTTTTGATGTAGAGCCATATACTATGTCATCAACATAGATTTGAACCACGACAAGTTCTTTTCCATGTTTAAGAATGAATAAAGTCCTATCTGCTTCTCCTCTAGTAAAACCATACTCTAGTAAAAAATTAGTTAACCTACCATACCATGCACGTGGAGCTTGCTTCAACCCATAAAGAGCTTTATCAAGTCTATACACATGGTCTGGTTGAAATGGATCTTCAAAGCCTTTTGGTTGATCAACAAAAACTTCCTCATCTAGGTATCCATTTAAAAATGCTGCTTTGACGTCCATTTGAAGCAATGTGATTTTAAGAAAACAAGCAATGGCCAATAAAAGTCTTATTGACTCAATTCTAGCCACGGGTGCAAAGGTTTCGTCATAGTCAATACCTTCCACTTGTGTATAGCCTTGAGCCACAAGACGAGCCTTGTTCCTAACAATGTTTCCATATTCATCGGTCTTGTTTTTGAAAATCCATTTTGTCCTAATAACATTAGTGTTTGAGGGACGGGGTACTAAAGACCAAACATTGTTACGAGAAAATTGATCAAGTTCATCTTGCATTGCTTAAATCCAAAAATTATCTTTCAAAGCTTCAATCACATTTTTAGGTTCTACGGATGAAGTAAAACAAGAGTATGTTACCTTTGAGTATGTGGTGGACATGCACACATACATTACCATGTCACGGTCACTAATGGGATTCATACGTCTTGTTTGTACACCCTCATTCACCTCCCCAATTACTTGGGTTGTAGGATGATTCCTACTGATTCTAGGTGGAGGATCTCTTCTCACATTCTCGCGAACCTCTGTTTCAACTCCTTCTTGATTTTCATTTGCTGGACTGGAATCAGATGCTATCTGAGGTGTTATCTCATCAATGATAACACCCTGCTCAGTTTCCGTGTTACTATCAGTGTTAGCATTCGTGGTAACACCTGTGGTAACACCTTCTTGTGATGATGCCCGATTTTTTTTGAAAATCAAAACGGAGTCGCCACGCCATTTTTGTTTTAAGGGCCAAAACTTTGAAAAAAGCCCGAGATCAGAGATTTAGGTTCGGAGGTCATGTTACACGCCGGGAAGGACGTTAGTGTGCACCCGGAATGCCTCGTAAAACGAGTCTTCCAAACATTTGAAATCCTTTTGTTGTGTGTGTGTGTGTGTGTGTGTGTGTTTTGACCAAAATAATTTGAAACTGAGAAAAGTAAAAATTGGGATCTCTTTTTAAGACCTTAAACTGATCCCATGATTTTTTGGAGGATTTTTGGTTTGAGATTTGGAACTCAAAAGATTTTTGGGAAGTTAAAAACCATTTCTGCCAGAATGAAAAAAGCAGTTGACCCTTGACTTTGAAATGGACTTTAGGGATTGAAAACTCCAGAATCTGGGAAAAGTCCGGGAATGAAAAATGTTCAAAACACCTTAAAAAAGGTTTCTGTAAAAGAACTTTTCATTTTGGAGATGATTTGAGGGGTCAAAAACTTCTGGAAATCTCAGATCTGAAATCTGGATTTCCAGAGACTGATGAACTGACCTTTAAAAGAAAATTTGAAAAATGGAGTTTTACTCACGCAAAAAATAAAGTAAAAATATTTCTAGAAAGATCTGGATGTTGGCTACAAAAAGTATTTTGTAGTCAACACCAAATTCCAAGTTTATATATGTCCAAAAAATTAGACCATGGACTGAGGTCTGAGAAAATTGCTACTGGACAGCAACTTCTCAAGAGAGAAAATATGATTTTAAAGGGGGGTTTTTGCATCCATGCTTGTCCCCATTTCCCTAGGTTTTGATTAGTGATCACTTGACATTTTAGTGGTGAATCAACTATATCAAACCATCCTTGGGGTACATTAGGACTAAGCACTTCATTTGCTTGGGAAGGGGAATTTTATCCTTTGAAAATGAGATTTGATGTATGAAAATGATTTTTAGGGTTTTGAAAATGTGTTTTCTTTGCAAGAAAGTAAGAAAACTTTGAAAATAATGTAGATCCTTGTAGAAGATCATCCATGGAGATGAACTTTCATGGTGATCTTCTTGGATCTAAAGCAAGAAGATGAATAAACTACATTTTGTAGCTTGAAAATGCATGCATGGATGAATTTTAGGGTAAGGAGAGGGAGGTTATACCTATCTTCCTTGTGTTTTGTGTTTGAAGGCTTGAATGTGAGAGTGTTTGAGGGTGTTTAGGGTTGATGATTTGAGTTGGTTAAAGAGAAAACAAGTAGATAACAATGAAGTCCTCTATGTTTTCTCTCTAATCCTCCTCCTATAGGGTGATTTGAGCTTGGATTGGTGTATGTATGAGAGTATGTATGAGAGTGATTTGAAGTGTTTGTGAGTGAGTGAGATTTGGGAAAGATTGGAGAGAAAATGGTGGCAATCTATGGATTCCCACTGTTTTCTCTCTATATTTCGCCAGAGTTTCGTCTTTGTGATCAAATTGTGTTGTGTAAACCGAGAGAGGAGGGTTCAATTTATAACCCTCTCGAAATTGACAAACATGTCCGCGGATATGATTGACGGCGTGCCTTGTTCATTAATTACGGCTTCGTGCTTTGGACAGAAGAATAAAATTCAAAAATCCGGCGCTTTATGTTTTTCAACTTGCCCAATTCGGATTTTTCTTATTTCTTTTGCTTTTTGAGATTCTTTTCTTGGTTTAACTTTAAATGGCAATGCCCATTTTACCCTTACTTTGTTAGAAAAGTTAGGAATGTTAGGAATGTTAGTAATGTTATAACTTTCGTTAATTTTCTAACGAAAATGCTAACAAGCTCAAATTGGAGCACTTACGGTAGCCCTCGGCGACGGCGCTTTCGAAGGAAGCGGGGTCGTCGATAAAGAGTAAGGCTCCATATTTTGGCGGGATGATCAAGTGATCGAGTGGCTGAACCTATTTAATAGGCTACCTACGTATCCTTAAGAGGAATCAAGCCAGTCGTAGTTCGGGTCTTTCGACTATCTTTAGTTGTCGACCCTGGAGTATTGTTTAGGATGTCAACCTCGGCGAGCGAGTTCTACGCCGATTCTGGAAAGAAACTCTGCTTTGGGATAAGAAATGACCCTCTTCTGGTCGATGGCTAGGGTTGTATATCCGCTCGCTGGGGATAGGAATGACCATTTTGGTCCGGTGGTGAACCTAATGATAGGCTACCTACGTATCCTTAAGAGGAATCAAGCCGGCCGTAGTTCGGGTCTTTCGACTATCTTTAGTTGTCGACCCTGGAGGACTGTTTCTGTGATGTCAACCTCGCGAGCGAGTTCTGATCGATTCTTTGAAAGAAACTCTATGGGATAAGAAATGACCCTCTTCGGTCGATGGCTGGGGTTGTATATCCGCTCTGTGGGAATAGGAATGACCATTTTGGTCTCCGGTGGTGAACCTAATGATAGGCTACCTACGTATCCAAGAGGAATCAAGCGTAGTTCGGGTCTTTCGACTATCTTTAGTCGTCGACCCTACTGTTTTAGGAAAGTCATCCTAAGATTTGACTATTTTTGGGAAGTCACCCTATGGTCTGACTATTTTTGGGAAGTCGCCCTATGATCTGACTGTTTTTTGGGAAGTCACCATAAGGTTTTGACTGTTTTGGGGAAGTCGCCCTATGATCTGACTGTTTTTGGGAAGTCGCCCTATGATCTGACTATTTTGGGGAAGTCGCCCTATGGTTTGACTATTTTTTGGGAAGTCACCCTATGATCTGACTATTTTTTGGGAAGTCACCCTATGATCTGACTATTTTGGGGAAGTCGCCCTATTACTTGACTATTTTTGGGAAGTCGCCCTACGACTATTTTTGGGAAGTCACCCTATAATCCGATGGCGTTTTGAGTTACCCTAACCTTGATGAGGCTGTTTTGGGAGGTGCCCCGAAATCCTTGATGATTTTAGGTGCCTCGAAGGTTTTGGCTGTTTTGGGTGTCACCCTATGGTGATTTTGTTTTTGTCGAATTAGGGGATGATTGCTTTCCTCGTGTTGTGTGTGATAGCGTCTTAGGTGCCTCGAACCTTGATGATGGCGTCTTAGGTGCCTCGAACCTTGATGATGGCGTCTTAGGTGCCTCGAACCTCGATTTGAAATGATTTCCTTTGATGGTTGAAGGGATTGGTTTTACGTCTGCTGCCGAAGGAAAGGATGACCGTGCTGGTCGAGTGGCTGGACCTAATGATAGGCTACCTACGTATCCTTAAGAGGGAATCAAGCCGGTCGTAGTTCGAAATCCACCGGACGCTAGGAATAGGTCTAGGATCCCGGGCCTTTTGATAATTTGGAGGCTGTCACCTTAAGGAACTAAAGCTTTCGTCGCTATTTGCGGAGATAGAGATAGCTTAAAGCTAAGGGTAATCATGCAACATTTGAGATATGTTGAGGGACTAACGTACCTTTGCTGTGCTTACCTGCAGGAGAGCAAGTCGCGGGGGCTGTGTAGTATTTGATAGTGTTGAGAGTCTCGATGTATCTGATTGAGAACTTGGCGTCTCTGTCCGGACTGTATTTGAGAACTTGGCGTCCACGACCCACTTGCCTTTGAGAACTTGGCGTCTCTGACCGAACTGTATTTGAGAACTTGGCATCCCTGACCGATTTGTAATTGAGAACTTGGCATCCCTGACCGACTTGTATTGGAGAGTTTGGCGTCCCTGACCGATTTGTATTGGAGAGTTTGGCGTCCCTGACCGATTTGTATTGGAGAGTTTGGCGTCCCTGACCGATTTGTATTGGAGAACTTGGCGTCTCCGACCGATTGGCATGGGAGAGTTTGGCGTCCCTGACCGATTTGTATTGGAGAACTTGGCGTCTCCGACCGATTTGCATTTTGAGACCTTGGCATCCCTGACCGATTTGTATTTGGGAACTTGGCGTCTCTGACCGATTTGTATTCTGACCGAATTGTATTTGAGAACTTGGCGTCTCTGACCGAACGAACGACACCGAGAGGTGGTCTTCGGGCCGTTTTCATCCATTTGTGGACATTGGAGGTCGTCTTTAGCAAGTTGCAGACGCCGGAGCTTGTCTTTGCCAAACTGTAGATGCTGGAGGGCGTCTTCATCCATTTGTGGACATTGGAGGTCGTCTTTGGTGAAGATCATCCTTGCCGAAAAGGGGGATTTGATTTCACGTTTGAATTCCTGCGTTCGTTAGTGAAGAGGAAGATGCATATATGATATTTATGGTGACAGATGCATGCATAGAGCCAAAAATGATTGTGAGAGTATCACTGCATAAGTTTGCGAGATGATGCATTTACTTGCTTTCGAAGATGCACTTAGCCTAACCTTTTGGCGGGAATTTAAGATCTTCAATCACTTAGGATTGTTCCTATTGATTCAAGTTTTCAGTGCATGCTACATGAGCCCGGGGAGATTTTTGTGGGGATGCATGGTGATGAGAGGGGATGTATGTGTTGTTGATCGTTTGGGACAAGCTTTGGTGGTGGGGTGATATCCTTTAGTCGCGGACTGAATTGCATGTTATTGATGAGGTCAATTTTGATCTTGGGATGAAGTTGGATTTGAACCCCAGGTCTCGATTGAAATTTCTTTTCGAGTCTCGGACATTTGAGCCGACGCCGACTGTGCTCTAGAATCAAAGCATGTTGACATGAATGAACCCTCTTTTGCTTGGGTTAGTTGCGATTTGACGAAATGCCGATATGAGGAGATTCCCAATTCTCAACGTTTGATGATGCGGGGAGTTGCCATATGCCAAGTTCTAAAGCCGAAACTCCAAGACAGCTTGTTGAGGTGACCAGACCTTTCTTCGAAGATAGGTGTGACTTGATAAAGCCCCATTCCATGGAAAAGACATGGCGAAAACCACGGAATCTTTCTATGAATGATTTGATGAAGCCCCAGGTTTGACAAAGCGTCACTACAGAGGTCCGGTTAAAGGTTTGACTGACATACTGATGAAGTACCGAGCCAATCGATCAACGTGAGAGCCTTCAAGGTGAAGTTGTCATGAAGGGAGAAACCCATCTTTGATACCGACTATGAAACTAGAATCCTCTCTTCGAAGAGTGTCTTCCATATGGGAACTGTTAGCCATAGTGGCACTTGGCTTGTTCGTGGCTTCAATCATATTCACCCTACTTTTTTTTTTTTTTTAGGGAATGGATTGTTGACTGTATTGGGTCCTTGGGGTCCCCTTTTCGATCAGTTCTCACACTGCCCTTTTTCAGGAGTCGTGTTGGAGGTGGAAGAAACCCGGTATCCGTAAGCAGGTGCGACAACTCGCTGCTGATTGTAAGCCCTCTCAAATTTAGCCCCGGAATTGATCATTGCCCGTAGATCCGGATAGGGGAAATTGCTAAGTGAGGCCCTCAGATGTGGTTTCAGGCGTGACTGAAAGATGTCTAGTTGTTCCTCTTCAAAAGGAGGAGTTGCCATCTTGCTTGTAAAAGTCCCTGATGTTCTCGTCGGGACGCCGCATTATTGTCTGCAGTCAAATCTATTTGCTTCCCCACTCCAAGTTAGCTAGTAATCTGGTCCCATGTAGCCCTGGCCTCGGATTTTAAGCGGAAGAACCATTTTAGAGCACTTTGGACTTCAAAGAGAGATCGAAATAGTCGCCCAACCGCTGATTGGCGCCCCTTTTGACCTTCATTGCCAAGGTATACGTGTCCGTGATGGGTTTTCGGGCATGCAAGGCCATCAAAGAGATCCAAATTAGGCATCACGAATTTGTGGGGAACAAAGGAGTCCGGGTTCGTTGGTCGGAAAGCGAGACTTCTTAACAGTCAATTCAGCAATCTGTGCTTTCATTTCCTTGTGTCGTTCCACGAACCAAGCCAAATGAGGGTCTTGTGGTGGAACCATGGCATTCAAACCAGCGACTGAACTAGAGAGAGGAGCTACCACTGGCGGCAGACAGTGGAGGGAACGGCCGATCTGGGACATAGGTGAAATCCCGTCCTTGGCCCGAATCACCCCGGGAGCTTGAGTAGGACCCCGGGCGAAGGGATAGAACCTTGCGGCTTGCTGTTGATTTTCAACTGGCAAAGAGGGTGAAGGCAGTCCTGATGTAGCCGGGTAACTTGGATTTCCGGAGTGAGGCCCATAAGTAGGCTTAAGTGCGGGCTGCTGTCCCTGATTGTTGAATTGCATAGCTCAAGGTGCATGACCAGTGGGGTACTGCGGTCCCGGTGATTCCGATGAAACCGGGATGGAGGCTTGGTAACCCATCGAAGCCTCGAGTGAGGAATGGATTTGTGAAAGCCGTGTGAGGAGCGGCCGAGCTTAGCATCATTCCCGAGGAAGGGCTTCGATCGTCGCCCTAGACCAGACATCGTGGAAGCATTCCAAACCGTTGCTGCGGAGGCCCCGATAGATTGGTTCCAAACCGAGGTGGGATTCCAATTTGCCGTGGTATTCCGAGGTAACCCCAACCATGAGAAGACATTCCGTACCGATTTTGCCCCCGCCGAGGAGCCGTGAACCGATCGGGTCACATTAGGACCGCACGGGTCCAAAGAGGTCCGTATTGGGGTTTGGCCGTCCCGTTGAGATGGTCATGAAGGGATCTTGTGAGGCTTGTGCGGTGCCGGGATTGGATATCTTGAACCGGGTTGCCGTCAAGGCATTTCAAACCGATGTAACCGAGAAGCTCCCGACCGATCTCGTACCGAACCGCCGAGGCATACCAAACCGTTGTGACATACCGAGCCGACCCCGACCGCTGAGGCATACCATACTGCCCAAATCGGATCAAGTCAATTTGTTTCCCAAACGACCGTCCTGCATCGAATCATGAATGTATATCGACCGAGGCCGAAAGGATGGCCGATTCGCAAGTTGAGAAGAGTGTGAGGAAGGTGGTGGTAGTCCTGTCCGGCCAAGATAGGGATGGGGATCCTTTTCCTCTTCTACCGTGAAAGTTCCATCTGGGCCGAGGGCAATCGTCAAACCAAAATTCCCGACATCTTCCAAGGATGAACATCGAAACCTCATTCTCGATTGGCACAAGGAGTTTTATGGACTCGGGTTCCAATATTAGCCATAGAAATATGATGAATTTCTCGGTCTTGGTTAAAATTCCGTCCTCGTCCTCGACATCAAAGAACCGCACTTGACTAGCCCATGACCAACATGGCGATCAAATCTCATCTTGCTTGGTGGAGCCTTGGTCTCGAAGAGATGTATTTGCGAAGTCTTGATTTGGAAGAAGTAACTTGGCAAAGCCTCGGTCTCATGACCGTGAATCCGACACAATTAGAGAGGCTTCAACCTCGGTAGGCACCGTAGACCGATACCGAACAGAGACCCAACCCATCTTGTAGCAGAGTGAAGAACCAACGTTCTTGAATTATCATGTAGCAAAAGAGGCAACCCATCCTTCCATATTTACTTTATTATTTTCTTTATTCAATTAGTCAACCTAAGAAAATGTAAAAGCAAGACAATTTTAGGAATGTATACCGCATAGGCATATATTTTTTCGAAAAGTGGGGATGAATCCCCGATTTGTATTATTTGATGGCCTCATTTGACGAAGGCACAAAAGAACTCGCTTGGGTTTGACTCTTTTGAGAGAGCATAAGTTTAGAAAGGTTTGTAAAAGTGTATGGAAGCCCCCGCCGATTTAAAATTAGTGTTTAGCCTCTATTTTTCCTATAATGTAGAAAAAGAAGACTTGTCGAGACATCTCGAAAATATGTTTTATTCAAAATGATCACAAGATTGCTTAAAACCCTTTATTAATGTTCGGGTTATTCAACCCCTAATCTCGATATGAACAAACATTTTGATTAATCATGAGGAGAAAGTCAACCGATACCAAGAGTCGAAGTTGGCGAATGGTGAAGAGGGATCGTGTATAGGGAGAGGCTATTGGTGAGGCCGGATTTTCTGGGATTTGAATGTGTTTATGACCGGACCATTTCTCGGTTGCCTACGTTCCCCTCATTGTGAGGAGCTCAGTCGCCGTAGTTCGGGTCCGAACCGTGTTTGGCTTTAGAAAAGGGGTATGAACATTTGTGGTACTTTTGGTGAAAAGGCTCGGATAGGAAGTTTGGATGATAAGGTGCGGGCCTTGAGGTGATTCCTTGACAAGTCATTTTGAGCGATTCCGTTGCTTCTTGATCGTCGTCCTTCATCGGGGAGAAAGATTTTGGATGCAGCTTAAGGGCTTATGATATGTTTTTGCCGTTGCTTTAACTCAAGCCCCTTGTTGTCGACAACTTCCGTTCTTCGGGCTTTAATTTTGCCCATATGTCAAACCTTCCGATCGGCGGTGCTAGGTCCTTGGCCTCATTTTTTTGAAGCTTTTGTTTTTTTTTTTTTTTTTTTTTTTGAAGCTTTTTTTTTTTTTTTTTTGAAGCTTTTGTTTTTTTTTGAAGCTTTTTTTTTTTTTTTTTTTTGAAGCTTTTTTTTTTTTTGAAGCTTTTGTTTTTTTTTTTTTTGAAGCTTTTGTTTTTTTTTTTGAAGCTTTTGTTTTTTTTTTTTTTTTGAAGCTTTTTGTTTTTTTTTTTTTGAGCACTAGGACGAAGGCAAGCTTCTACTTGAACTTTCTTGATGCATGGGGGCGGAGGCAAGCCCCGTTTTTTTCGATATGGGGTCGATCTCCCGATGCCGAGTGACCTTTTGTTGTCCCTCGATGTTGCCGCCTTCGTTGACTTGATCAAGGTGATGATGGGGATATGTTTTGGAAAGTGTATGGCTTGACGGAGGCCTTTGTGAGGTGAGGAAAGTGTATAGGAGGGCATTAGTTGACTTTCTCGCACCAATTAATTAAAATCTTAATCATTTCCAGAGCTTATTTGTTGAGCGATGCGAGTGATCATTTAAAATAAAACCATTTCATTAAATGTAATGTAGGTGTGCAAATAATGTCTCAAGTCTAGCGAGAAAAGAAGAAGACTCTTTTATAGAAAACTTAAGATTAACTACAATGTCCAAGGAGGACTTGATTGAACGAAGAAAGTACTAGAACCTACGAAGGTTGACTAAAAGACTGCTTTTAATATTAAAGGATGGGTAGCCCCTAGTCTAGCTACTCTTTGTTGTTGGATCGCCAAGACGCTGAGCTTTCCATCTTTCTCGTTAACTTCCGATTCCATTACCGCAGACCGAGGCAAAGGATCGCTACGTGCCCATGATACCGGTGGGAGCGGAGGAGTTTGAGGCCATGGAGCAACTGGGCGAGCACAAGTTGTCCAAAGAAACGGGTCGGAAAAGTCACGGGGACGAACTTTGTCGATCGAGCATATTGATGGAAGGAAGTGAACCCGAGAGGACCTCGAGGGGTATTGGGCTCGTTTGGGAGGATTCAACATGCGCCGGTTGTTTTGAGTGAAAGGGGTGATACTAGCCGATTGTGTCTTCGGCCTTTCTCAAGCTTGAACCGGCATTAGACAAGCGTGCTCAAAGTTGTCCTATCGGATTCTCTCACTTCGGCACTTGAATTTTGCGCGACGTAATCATTTCTTTGCCTCGGTTCGACATCTTGGGTCAAAGGAGTGCTAGTACTTATCATAAGATCAAGCTTCTCCCGCATTTGTTTCACTTGCTCTATCAATATTGCCACATGGGGATCAACGGGAACATTCGAGTTACCGGAACTCGCAACAAGACTCTTATCGCCAGAGGGAAACACAAACACAGATCCGGTGAAACCGACGGGTGAATTCACTAAGTCCCAGACGACAACGGAAAACTTGTGGCATCCGGATTTTCTTTTAGCAACTCATGATCGCATTCAGTGTGGGTGTAGAGGCTTTAACATAGCCACATAGCTCAAACCGATTATGTGAAGCCGGAGCATAAACCGGCAGTGTATTGCCGAAATTGAGGAACAGTGTGATGGAGCCCAACTCGTTCGAGGAGCCGAGGGCGATGGAGCCCTAATGGCCCGAGGTGCCGGAAAGGGCTCAAGAGGAATTGTCCTTGGCAAGGGATCATATGTGGATGGAGGGAGGTGTTGGCCGTGGGATGGAGAGTTATAGGATGAAGGGACCGAAATCACTGCTTTCGAAGTCTCATCTTCGACCATGACCAGGGAACCATTCGCCTCAACCGTTACCCGAACTCCATGGCGGCGGAGAGCATTGATGAGCAGTGGTCACTGCTCTTCATGAATCTTATGGGCGTTTCCAAAGCCAGACTAACTCTTCCTTCCTAATCATCGGATTTCTTGTATCCTTACCGCTTTCGCCAAATCTCGCCATCGATCATTATCATCCCATTTAACCTCAAGGCCCGTGAACTTATCTGAGGGCGAGAGTTCAAAGCATTTCACCAAATCCAGCTTTGCCATGGCCACATGCTTGTTGGGCTCAAACCATCCATTCTCAACATTTGTTGCGACTAAATCATCTCGGCTTGTCGAGTCTCGTTGAATTCACGTAGTTTGAATCATAAAATTCAATCATGTTTACATTCGCGTTGTTTGGGAAATGATCATTGGCGGGGTTGAGATCACCGAGGCGCTCGAGTTTGCCCTTCTTAATTAATCCCCGAATCGCCTTTCTCAAAGCCGTACAGCTTGTCTGGTCGTATGACCGTGGTAATCGGTGGAAAGCACAATGCTTAGTGGTGTCAAAAGGGATTTTGGGATCCTTGGGCCGATAGTTTCTCATGGGTTCGAGGAGACCCCGCTCTAGCAAGCTATTTAAAACTTTGCTTAATGGAACACCCAAATCCCTGGATTCGAGATTTGGTCATTGACTTGGTCACCATTCCGAACAGGTTTGCCGGTTTTGGTCCATCGGGGCGCCAAGCTTGCCCGTTTCGATTAACCTTTGAACCGCTCTCTTCAAGACTATGCAGCTTGCCTGGCCGTGTGGCCATAATGATCATGGAAGGCGCAAAGGCTTACTCATGTCGAGAGGTGCATTTGAGCTCCTTGGATGGTAGTCCTCGAGAGGCTCCAAAAGGCCTACCCTTACTAAGCCCTTGAAAATTAAGCCCATGGGCATCCCAAGATCATCAAAACGCTCGTTGCCTTAAAGGACCACCATTTCTTGGTTGCTTTTGGGGGCCGTCAATTGTACACAATGCCTTCTTTCCTTTACCGGATGTCGGAGCCGTGTTGGAAGGGTAAGGTTTATAGCGGCGAGACATGTTCGTACTCGTAGTCTTTTCCCGTGCACGAACCCTTTGATGTAATCATCAATGTAATCGTCGAGATTCGACCTTTGTAAACTTCATTCGTGTCGATACACAAGATTGATATGGTGAGATGGCCCGAGTCGAGCGATCGTCGATACTCTCGTTGCTAGGCTTTTCTTGTACCTTCTTAATTGGTTCTACCAATAATCCATCGACGAGTCAATAGGAACATTAGATTGCATGACCCCGCCACAAGATTGGCATTAGCAAACGAAACCACGTAGGAAGTACTCGTGGGAGGAATGACAAGCCTCGAGCATTAAAAGCGTGGACCGTAATCTTCCTCATAAGGCCCGGCAACTGCCGAAGATGAAGATATATGGCTCGTAATGGGTGGATACCAGGAGCAAAGTGAGTGCGGATCCGTAAGGCCGCCGAAACATGAGGCTCGAGGCATCGTAATGCAGGATTGAATGTGTCTTGACCGCACCGAGGAACATGACCGCAAGGGAAATGTGTATACCGTACTTGATGAGCAGGAGCAGCTTGCGTAACGGCCGGGTGGAGAATTTGATGAGGAGCATTTGACCTTGTCTGACTTCCCAACCGAAGCTGGGCTGGGATACAGAACACGGTGAGCCCGACGAAGTGGTGATAAAAGCCCGGTGGCCCACGTGATCTTGGCAAGATCATAGGGGCCGTGTGCTTGAGAATCGAGGAAGCAAGCCGGCCCCCTCTCGAACCATGGAGCCCGAGAAACGAACCGTCCCATTCCGAGATGGTGACCCGAGCGACCGCACCGATGCGGTGAAGTAGTAAACCGACCCCTTCCAAGCCGCGGGCGAAAGCCAACCGATTCAATCCCGGTGGTGAGACCTCGAGAGGCACCGGGGCAAAGTTGACCTAGATCGGACTGCTGAGGAGTATCGAGCAAGCAAGGGCCGAGATGTACCGAATCGACCAATTCCTGCATTGATGGCCCGGCCGACCGAGGTTTTGGAGTAGCGAACCGACCCATTCCAAGCCGCGGACGTAAATGTGATCGATTGAAACCCAAAGGTGAAAACCGAGAGGCGCCGGGGAAGTTGACCAAGATCGATACGATGAGGCCGAGAGGCAGCCGAGTGATAGGTGGGGATGCTTGGCCCATTAGTAGTTCCACACGAAAGGGACAGGCATTTGATGGTAGTTGGCATGCCCGTGAGGGTAATTAGCTCCACCTTCGCATCAACCGTAAAGGTTCCATTAGGGTGGTGAACAATTGCTAGCCCCCGGGTTCGATACTTTCCAATAACCGACCGATCTCGAGCCTCTTGATTTTGTCTTATCCGTTCCAACATCTCGATTCCACCGTTCGGCATTTTGCGGATTTTCGGCGTGCGAGTTGTACGTCCCCACCGTTCTCCTCTCGAGTTGGTCATTCGAAACTTTGAGCCGAAGCGAAGGAGGAAACCGATGAAGTATCTCGACTTCGGAATGACCGAGCCGAACAAACGATGACCCGTGGTCTCGATCCAAACTTTGCTTACCGTGGAAGGCACAAAAGGGTGTGGTTCGCACTGGGAAAGCGAAACAGTTGGTGCTCGGGGCTTAGGCTCATGCAACATGCGCTTATTTGTTCTTGTTTACTTAAAACATGTTTTATTAACCTAATCGGTTGGAAAAGATTGCTCTTCTTTTTCGCGAACTACTCGATTCCCGGATCACGGGCCCCGTCACTACGTCTATAAGCCCCTCGTATTCCACCCGTATTTCGACCTCCCAGCGGATGCCTGCGAGGGTCCTATAGGGCAAGCGGGTCCCACCGACCGAAAAGAAAACGATCCTAAAAGTCTCGGGTAATCGAGTCTTAACGAGCATTCGATGTAAATTACGACAAAGCCGACGTCAAAAGTCAAGATCATGTCCGAGGGCTCGACGAAAAGTCGGCATGATTTGACCGATAAGCGTCCACAATTGATCTTGACTTGTCGTCGCTAAGCCGTAATTAGGCATGGAATAATCATTAATCCTTGATGACTCAAAGGTCAATGCCGGGAGTCAATGTATAATTTGTGCCGCCGAGCCGAAGTCAAGGCGCCGGTCAATATCTTGGTCAAAGTCCGCGGCGGAAAACCGGCGTAACTTCGACCGATTAGTGGTCCCCGAAAGATATTGAGCTCGGTATGCCGACAAAGGCTTGAAAGGAAAGGTCTATACACGTACAGGCATGACACGCACTTACTAAAAACCAACCGGGTCTCTGGACAAAGTGTGTCACTTGACAAGTGCATGGTCGACACGAGGCTCCATGGGATGTCGGGGTAGTCCCGTGCTCATCCGAGAGGCGTAATAAGACCAAACGGACCGCGACAAGGATTTCCCGGTTAGGGACGTAGTGTGCAGTGTAAGGTCACGTGCGCGTAGTGTGCAAGCCTATCTTCTTTTTCTCGAGTAAAATAGAAATTTTTATGTGTCTTAAAAAGGCATGATGCATGATTTTTTTGAATTTTTTTTGAATTTTTTTGAAAATTTTTTTTTTGAAAATTTTATGAACACATAAGCACATAAGCACAAAAATTCCGACGCTAGGGACATTATTCCGACAAATAAAATTTTGACTTTTCCGAGGCGGCCAAAACAAACACGAAAACCGTGCAAAAATCAACACACACAAAGCAAAGGATTTTCAAATGTTGAGACGGAAGCTTGACCCTCAAAAGCTTTTCTTTTTTTTTTTTTGAAAATAATGATACCGGTACGTGGGATTGTTAGACCACAATTTATCCCCGACTCGTGTTAGGAGGCGATAACGGGAAGTTTAATGGTTTCCACCAATATACCAAATATCATTTTTTTTTTTAGAAAAAGCTTAGTCCCCAAATGAAGTCGCCACCGTGATGATGCCCGATTTTTTTTTTTTGAAAATCAAACGGAGTCGCCACGCCATTTTTGTTTTAAGGGCCAAAACTTTGAAAAAGCCCGAGATCAAGAGATTTAGGTTCGGAGGTCACGTTACGCGCCGGGAAGGACGTTAGTGTGCACCCGGAACGCCTCGTAAAAACGAGTCTTCCAAACATTCAAAATCCTTTGTTATGTGTGTGTGTGTGTGTGTTTTGGCCAAAATAAGTTGAAACTGAGGTAAGTAAAAATTGGGAACTCTTTTAAGGCTTTAAACTGATCCCATGATTTTTTGGGTGATTTTTGGGTTGAGATTTGGAACTCAAAAGATTTTTGGAAGTTGAAAACCATTTCTGCCAGAATGAAAAAGCAGTTGACCCTTGACTTTGAAATGGACTTTAGGGCTTGAAAACTCCAGAATCTGGGAAAAGTCCGGGAATGAAAAATGTTCAAAACACCTTAAAAAAGGTTTCTGTAAAAGAACTTTTCATTTTGGAGATGATTTGAGGGGTCAAACCCTTCTGGAAATCTCAGATCTGAAATCTGGATTTCCAGAGACTGATGAACTGACCTTTAAAAGAAAATTTGAAAAAGGAGTTTTACTCACACAAAAATAAAGTAAAAATATGTATGGAAAGATCTGGATGTTGGCTACAAAAAGTATTTTGTAGTCAACACCAAATTCCAAGTTTATCTATGTCCAAAAAATTAGACCATGGACTGAGGTCTGAGAAAATTGCTACTGGACAGCAACTTCTCAAGAAAGAAAATATGATTTTAAAGGGGGTTTTGCATCCATGCTTGTCCCCATTTCCCTAGGTTTTGATTAGTGATCACTTGACATTTTAGTGGTGAATCAACTATATCAAACCATCCTTGGGGTACATTAGGACTAAGCACTTCATTTGCTTGGGAAGGGGAATTTTATCCTTTGAAAATGAGATTTGATGTATGAAAATGATTTTTAGGGTTTTGAAAATGTGTTTTCTTTGCAAGAAAGTAAGAACACTTTGAAAATAATGTAGATCCTTGTAGAAGATCATCCATGGAGATGAACTTCCATGGTGATCTTCTTGGATCTAAAGCAAGAAGATGAATAAACTACATTTTGTAGCTTGAAAATGCATGCATGGATGAATTTTAGGGTAAGGAGAGGGAGGTTATACCTATCTTCCTTGTGTTTTGTGTTTGAAGGCTTGAATGTGAGAGTGTTTAAGGCTTGAATATGAGAGTGTTTGAGGGTGTTTAGGGTTGATGATTTGAGTTGGTTAAAGAGAAAACAAGTAGATAACAATGAAGTCCTCTATGTTTTCTCTCTAATCCTCCTCCTATAGGGTGATTTGAGCTTGGATTGGTGTATGTATGAGAGTATGTATGAGAGTGATTTGAAGTGTTTGTGAGTGAGTGAGATTTGGGAAAGATTGAGAGAAAATGGTGGCAATCTAAGGATTCCCACCGTTTTCTCTCTATATTTCGCCGCAGTTTCGTTGTCGTGATCAAATTGTGTTGTGTAAACCGAGAGAGGAGGGTTCAATTTATAGCCCTCTCGAAATTGACAAACATGTCCGCGCGGATATGATTGATGCTGCAATCGTTCATTAATTACAAATTTCAGCTTTGGACAGAAGAATAAAATTCAAAAATCCAAATAGCTTTATGTTTTTCAACTTGCCCAATTCGGATTTTTCTTATTTCTTTTGCTTTTTGAGATTCTTTTCTTGGTTTAACTTTAAATGGCAATGCCCATTTTACCCTTACTTTGTTAGAAAAGTTAGGAATGTTAGGAATGTTAGTAATGTTATAACTTTCGTTAATTTTCTAACGAAAATGCTAACAAGCTCAAATTGGAGCACTTACACTTCTGGACTGACTTCTTCCAACAACTCCAAGGGTGTCTTTTGAACACTTTCTCCTGCAATACTTGAGTGATCATCAAAAACAATATTCATAGATTCTTGGATGGTTTTTAACCTTAGATTAAATACCCTATATGCACGACTATTTGAAGCATACCCAAGAAAAATGGCCTTATCACTCTTAGAGTCCAATTTTGCTAAGTAGTCCCGATTATTGAGGATGTAACACACACAACCAAAGACATGAAAATAATGAACTTTTGGTTTCCTACCATTCAAAATTTCGTATGGAGTCATGGTTGTGCCGGGTCTTAGAAAACTCTATTGGCCGTGTGACAAGCCGTATTTAGTGCCTCTCGCCCAAAATCTTTTCGAAATTCTCTTTGAAAATATCATCACACGAGTCATTTCAAGTAAGGTCCTATTCTTTCTTTCAAATACCCCATTTTGTTGAGGTGCTTTTGGAGCCGAAAACTCATGGTGTATACCTTTTCTTTTCACAAAAATTTGAAAAAGAAACATTCTCAAATTCCCTCCCATGATCGGACCTAATTCGAAAATTGAAGCACAAAACATGTTTTTGATCATAGAATACAAGATTTTGAACTTTTCAAAAGTCTCAGATTTTTCCCTTAAAAAATAAACCCAAGTAAATCTTGAAAAATCATCAACAATAACATAAGTATATTTCTTGCCTCAAAAACTTTCTATCTCAAGTGGACCCATTAAATCCATATGCAAGAGCTGAAAACAATGTGTTCGTATCAACAACAGTTGTGTTGCTCATTATGTCTGGACAAAGACTCATGGGTAAACACGAGTTTGTTTCCCTTTGAGACAATCCTCACAAACAATTTTTTGTTTAAGATCAAGACTAGGAATGCCTTGGACAGCATCTAGGTTAACAATATTTTCTATGTTACGAAAGTGAACATGTCCCAACTTTTGATGCCACAATGTAGTGTCATCAAGTTTTGCCGAATGGCATACTTGCTTGTCTTCAACAAGATAACAATTATCACTAGATCTTGTACCTTTCATCACACAATTGTTAGTCTTGTCATAAACTTCACAAGTATCTTTATTAAATTTTACCTCTAAGTTGTCATCACAAAGTTGACTAACACTAATTAAATTAGTTACAAGTCCATCAACACGTAAGACATTCTTTAAGGTTGGAAATCCAGACACATTTAGAGTCCCTCTCCCAATGATATTACTCTTGCTCCCACCACCATACGTTACGCTACCCCCATGAACCGTTTCATAGTCTTTTAAAAACAATTTTCGTTCTATCATATGACGTGAACATCCACTATCAAAGTACCAAGAACCTTCAATATTTGTTTTTAAAGCAAAGGTAAACAACATCACATCTCGTATTAACTTTTGGTTTCCACACCTTTTTTGAATTTTTACCATTCTCGACGGGTGTGTTATCCTGTGTCGGGCAACACCTTGGATAACACCAAGGGACTGGACAGTTTTTTCGAAACAATATTGCATTTATTTTTAAAATGTCCAGGTGTGTGACAATATTGACACACCTTCCCTTTCTCACATGGTTCTTTTGAAGAAGAATCTTTGTCGAAAAACCGTTCTTTTCTCATTATCATTCATAGACAAAGTAGAAATAATACTATTCAAAGATTCTTGGAAACCAATACCTGCTTTGAGAGGTGTACTCAAGTTCAAGTTCTCATCCAATTTGGTAGATCCAAGGTTGAGCTTTTTCAAGGTGGTTTCGGCTAGAGTCAAGTTGCCCTTGACTCTTCAAGCTCGACTTCTCTTGGTTGCTTGAATCTCCATATGAGTCACATAGGCCCGGAGTCCTTCATTCTTCTTGGTTAAGGACTTAACCAAATTGTTCTCTTTCTTCCATTCCATGAGCAACTCCTCATAAAGGTCTTTTAACCCGAAATGATGTCATCTTTGCTCTGCTGCATCCTCTTGTGTACTTCCTGTTTCAGGTTAGAAGAGCTAGCTCAACAAAACAAAAAGATTATTATCACATAATTCATCATACCTGTCGGGTGTGATCCACAGATGTTATCTCGTGCTCGGATAACACCTTGGATAACACTGTCCTTGTTCCGTGTTGCTTGCATCGTGACAAACATGGTTGTTTGATCAGATTCTTCCTCCTGAGATGGTCCTTCATCCTCATCATCATTGAGAGAAACCCATAGGTTCTTTCCTCTCTTCCTTAGAGTATTTGCACACTCATTAGAATAGTGACCCCAACCCGAGCATGCATGACATTGAATGGATTCAATGTGTTTCGGATCAGACCTTAACTGATCTGAATATGCTCTTCTTGGATTAGATTTTGGGTTAGATGGGAAGGTCCTTTTTGGCATTGAATCATACACCTTGGCTTGCTTCTCCTTTGCTTTCACCTGCATTTTTTCATTGTTATACTTTCTAACCATAGAATTGTATTTTTTTAGCAAGTAAAGCAACACTAGCATTCTCATCAATTTCTTCAAAAATCTCATCTTCATTTTCTTCTAAGGAACTCGAGGTTTGAGTTTTCAAAACAACATTTTTCCCCTTAGATGCTTCACTTTGATCTAGGAGATTTAACTCAAAGTTTTTCAAAATACTCATTAAAGAATTGATATCCATAGTTGAAAGATTGTGAGACTCTTCAATAGATGAAACTTTCATATTAAAACGCTCAGGAAGGGTTCTAATTGCTTTTGAGACAAGTTGTTTGTTAGTAAATGGTTCACCCAACAATTGACACTCATTAGCAATATCAAATAATTTTTCAAAATAAGAAGGAATAGTTTCATTTTCACCCATCCTTAATCTTTCAAATCTGCTAGTAAAAGCCCTAAGCTTAGTTTCACGCACACTGCCATCACCTTCACAAAAACGTTGTAAAATGTCCCATGCTTCCTTTGCAGTGGAACTATTTTGAATAAGTTAAAAATATGCATATCAACCCACTCAAAAATGGCATTAAGTGCCTTTTCATTGAAATTAGCTTGGTTGATCTCTTCCAAGTTCCATTCTGATTCAGGTTTGACTTGAACGTCACCATCCTCATCAGCAGGTAACATTGGTAAGGAGTAACCATTTGTTATAGATCGCCATGCTCGAAGATCAATTGATTTGATATGCGAGCGTAGACGGATCTTCCAATAACAATAATTCGAGCCATCTAACACAGGAAGACACTTATGATTAGGATTAGCCGGATCATAAGCCATGACACCTAGACCAAGCACTTAGTATTGTTAAGTGACCTGCTCTGATGCCAATTGAAATTGTCAATTGCTTCACTGGAAATAGATGTTACCGTAGATGTTATCCAACACCTTGGATAACACACTGACGGACAGCACACACACCACAAAATTAAATAGTTTGTAAAAATTTTGTGCAGCGGAAATAAATAACACAAGATATAATTTTCTCAAGTTATATAAATATATAACTTGAGTGTGCCTAGATGGCGAAGACTTTATAATCAATATAGAACAATTACAAAGCCAAAAGTTCCCTATAGCTATAACAATGATAATGCTCTGTGAAACTAATGAGACAAAGCACGAATCCTATCCTTAGCCAACACTCTCTTAAACACTCGGTGTTTAAGCTAGAATCACTAGACAGGAAGGATTATGCGAACCAAAGAAACTTTGTCTCTCTTGTGCTAAGGTGTGTGTGTTTGATATTTGGTATTTGACACATCTTCAAATGAATCACACCTAGCCTATTAGCCTTCAATTGCCTTGGAGGCTACTCCAAAATAACAACCCTTGATGTTAAAAACGTGTGAGAGGAGTGGAGAGATTTCTTGGCTTGATTTCCTCTTCATGCGCCAACTTCTCCTCCTTTGTTGCAACCGAAACTTGGTGCCCAAGTCCTTGCTTTATCTCCTTGTACTTCTTTAATAATCAGCAACAACTCTCAAGACTTGGTCTTCCCACGTTTTGGCTTCTTCATCAACAAATGTGGACCAAGTAAAAGTTACACATAAATTTCCTATTTATGTGGAACTTATCTTCAACATTATTCCATGTCTTAGCTATTATTCCAACATGTATTAACCTGGAATATGGACCAATAAACACAAATATCTTGCAAATAATATAAGACATTAGGATATAAAATAATATGAAAAGAATTATTAAATTACAAATCATTCCAGTTCGGATAACACTCAACTGCCAGTGATAGCACATGTGGTAACATTCACAGTCTGTACTAATAGTATTTTCAAATAAGAAAAGTAACTTAATACAATTTATCATTTTAAAAGTTAGTAATAGCATTTTTCTTAAAAATGCTAACAGATCAACTGAAATATTTATTTTGCAACGGAACGGAGAGAGTAGCCGATAAAATGGACCAATTAAGAAAATGAGGCATGTAGGGGGACTAGAAGGAGGAGAAGGAGGGAGGAGATTTGGTTTCAAAGATTATTGGTATTAAAAATACTTCATTGATCATTCGTCTCAGTTAAGATTCACTAAATTTTTTTATTACGTCCCTATTTAATATTTAAGGTTCACCCTTTATTTTATGTAAAAATCTGGGGAGAAACGCGTTTCTCCGTCGCTTATGGAGAAACGGGGCAACGTTTGTCGCGCGACATACTTAGCCACAACAACTGGATATCACTTTCATCAGTTCCTGGATATCTGCAACATTGAATATGGATATCCGGAAAGCTTTGGAAAGGATATCCAGAAAAATATTTGGTTCTTCGGATATCGCTTTCCAAAGCTTCGGATATCCATATTCAATATCTCGATATCCGAAGCTTTGGAAAGGATATCCGGAAAAAATATTTGGTTTCGAATATCCTTTCCAAAGCTTCCTGGATATCCATATTCAATGTTCTGGATATCCGTGCTTTGAAAGGATATCCGTAAAAATATTTGATTTCTCGGATATCCTTTCCAAAGCTTCGGATATCCATATTCAATGTTGCGGATATCCGTAAGCTTTGGAAAGGATATCCGTAAACCGGCTAAGTATGTCGCGCGACAAACGTTGCCCCCGTTTCTCCACACGCGACGAAGAAACGCGTTTCTCCCTGAATCGACTCTTATTTTATTTTTAAAAGGGAAAATCATGAAAAGCGTGTGGACAATTTTAGCTAATAAAATTGAAAAATTACATATAAAGAAAAACCATTTACTTACCGACCTACTTCTCACTTTATTTTTTTCTTTTTTTTTGAAATCAAACAATATATATTAGCAGCATTAATAAAGTTTAAGAAGATGACGCTGCACAATTGTCGAAGTCTTATCCCAAAGATGAATATATCTACGAAGACATACAACTGTTGACAAACTCTCTACCGCAATAAAAGAGCGTAATACTTCTGGAATTGGGATATCCAGCCCTAAACCAAATCTCCAACAAACGTTTGTCCGAACAATGACATGTAGTGCCCAAATACTTCTTTAAGCAAAACTTGTACACGACCCAGTGTTGACCTTCAGAAAATCAGAAAATCACACGGTAAGAATTTGACTTTGAAAACATGCTAAATTAACACATTTTGGTAGGCAATAACCCAACCAAGAATCCCAACCAACATAATAAAAATAAATACAAATAAAAGACAAAGACTCTCGAAATAATGAAGAGAAAGCAAAGGCTCTCGAAATAAAAATAAGAATTTGACTTTGAAAACATGCTAAATTAACACATTTTAGTTTGATATTATATATATATATATATATATATATATATATATATATATATATATATATATATATATATATATATATATATATATATTATAAATAATGTCGGTAAATGGTATAACAACCGAAATCAATAGTGTATACCATTTACCTACCAATTAGATATAATTGGAATTGTGAGAAACAAGTCTCTTTGCATGAAAATTGTTGCAGCCACACCAATCAATTTATTAATATAAAACAAGAAATCTACATAGGAAAACTAAAATTAGGAATTGTTTGAAAAGTCTAGATCTTATACAATCTACATTCTTCTATCAATACCCATAAAAATCAAAAGATTGGAGAAGGGTAGTGAGATCAAGAATGCAGAGAGAGAGAGAGATGGAAAAAGAAGATGGGGCGGTTAAGAAAGAGTTATTTGGAGACCCACTTTAATTATAAATAGTTTTTTGAACTATTATGTCTTTAATTTCTTTCACTTTATTACCTATTTTACATTAATTTCTTAGAGTCGGTCTGGAGAGAAACGCGTTTTTCCGTCGCGTATGGAGAAACGGGGCAACTTTTGTCGCGCGACATACTTAGCCAGTTTCTGGATATCCTTTCCAAAGCTTCTGGATATCCAGAACATTGAATATGGATATCCAGAATCTTTGGAAAGGATATCCAGAAATCAAATATTTTTTCTGGATATCCTTTCCAAAGCTTCTGAATATCCAGAACATTGAATATGGATATCCAGAAGCTTTGGAAAGGATATCCAGAAACCAAATATTTTTTCTGGATATCCTTTCCAAAGCTTCTGGATGTCCATATTCAATGTTCTGGATATCCAGAACTGATGAAAGTGATATCCAGTTGTTGTGGCTAAGTATGTCGCGCGACAAACGTTGCCTCGTTTCTCCATAAGTGACGGAGAAACGCGTTTCTCCCCAGATTTTAGCCTAGACGGTCTGGGGAGAAACGCGTTTCTCCGTGTTTCTGGAGAAACGGGGCTTGTTTTGTCGCGCGACATAATAAGCCGGTTCCGATATACTTTCATCGGCTTCTGATATCCGAAGCTTTGGAAAGGATATCCGGAAGCTTTGGAAAGGATATCAGAAACCAAATATTTTTTCGATATCCTTTCCAAAGCTTGGATATCCAACATCAATATGGATATCCGAAGCTTTGGAAAGGATAGCGAATAAAAATATTTGGTTTTGGATATCCTTTCCAAAGCTTCCTGGATATCCAGAGCCAGCTTCGGATATCCAGAAGCTTTGGAAAGGATATCCAGTTGTGGTGGCTAAGTATGTCGCGCGACAAAACAAGCCCCGTTTCTCCAGAAGCGACGGAGAAACGCGTTTCTCCCCAGATTTTGTGTTCTTAATGCCATGTAAAATTAATGGATAAACATTAAATTGGAAAAGAGAAAGTTGCACTTGTGCAATATACACTTTGTTTCATATTGTGTACGTACTTTCCTTAACTTAGAAAGCCAGCAATATACTATATATAATCCAGTATAGTGGTCATCAAAAAGAAATAAGAAGGGGGGGGGGGGGGATGGGTTGTTTATTGCTCACTGCAGAAGAAAAAGGTCCCTTAGTCTATACTTTTCTCTCATACAAAGTTAACTATTATTCTCACATTTTCTGAGGTCAACCAAAAAATCCAAACTTGTTAATCATACTTAGAAACATCCTTAATCATTAATCAACGGCAGTTCCTTTTTTTTTTTTTGGTTGTTGGAAGATAAAGAAAGATAATTTACTTTGATTTAGAAATTTAAGAAAAGGAAAATCAAAGGATGAAGTTCAAGTCTTCGTTAGGTCATGAATCACTTTAGGCAATATTTTAATAATTCCCGAAAGCCAAAATCTAGGGAGAAACGTTTCTTCATAAGTTATGGAGAAACGGGTATCCAGAACCTTTTGAAAGGATATCCAGAAATTTTGTATTGGCCATGACCTTGGCCCATGGCCTTGGCTTGGGCAATTCTAAATTTCTGGTTATTCATTTTGAAAGTTTCTGGATATCCAGAACCTTTTGAAAGGATATTCAGAAATTTTTGTATTAGATATCCAGAACCTTTTGAAAGGCTTCTGGATATCAATATTAAATGTTCTGGATATCCAGAACTCTTTGAAAGTGATATCCAGAATCTATTTAAGTTGATATCCAGAAAGTTGGTATGTGTTGGTCCCATTCTAACATAACTTCTGGATATCATGATCAAGGTTACGATATCCAGACCTTCGAGGATCGATATCCGTAACCTTTGGAAAAACATGTTTCTCCATAACTTATGGAGAAACGCGTTTCTCCGGAGACCTACTCTTCCCGAAATTTATGTATAGACAATTTAATTATGTTTTTTTAATTAGTTATTGTATTTTCAAATAAGAAAATAATATTAGTGCAATTTTATCATTATACAAATAAGTAAAATATTTTTTTAAGAAATATAATATCTAAATTTTAATACTCTCTCCGTCCCGCTAAAAGCTTCACTATTTTGGGAGTGACACACTAATTAAGAAAAGTGATGAGGTGGAAAATGGGTTGTGAGAGGAAAGAAATAAGTGAGTTTAACAAGTGAGTCTCACAATTTAAATGTGTAAGGGAAAAAAGTTAGTGGTTATAACAAGCGTGACTCACAATTTAAGTATGTGAGAAGAAAAAAAATAGTGGGGTTGACAAATGAGGTCCACATATATTACCATTTTAGGAAAGTGAAGCTTATAACAACGGGACACTCATTTGGATAAAAGGTGAAACTTCGAAATGAGACGGAGGGAGTATATCATATAATACTTTCGTCTCACTTAAACAGACAAAAAATTATATTTTGTGTCTCCCATTTAAGAAAACACACTCTAAAAATGAAAATGTTTTAAATACTTTTTTTATTCATATGACTCATTTTATCATAGTAACAATAAATATTCACTAACTATTGTCTATCTCACTTTCTTTCTCATACATCACAGTTCATACTCACAACACTTATTATACTATAAACTCTCCTTAATTTCTGTATAAGGTTAATTTTATGCCTTTGAATGAAATGAAGGAAGTATTGTATAATGAGTAGAAAGAAATATAATTTTGATAATTGCTCATATTAAATATAGTGAACTATTAATTCTGAACCTTGTTACACATTTGTGGTTGAATAAAGAAAGAGCCCATGTTGTACATGGGGTTGTTGCCTTTGTGGCAATATGGAGACTTTAAGTCTTTGTCTAATGAAAAAAAGGGATATAAAAGATTTAAAATGAATGGACCTGGGTAACCCAGCCCAATAACTAACATGATTAAACATAGAGTATTAATTAATCCATGCAATAAAAATTCAAGAAAGCCGATACACACAACGCAATGCCAACTTTGGTGCATCATCTGGACCATTTGACCCCACCAAAATAGATAAATATTTCGTTTTGTTTATTACTCCAATCACTCCTTTGGCTTTCATCCTACTCCCATCCTGTGATGAATGCTCTATTTTTCTTTTGTTGAAAATCATTTTTTTATCGGAGTTGTCACGTCGTTTTTAGTTTAAGGATCAAAACTTTAAAAAAAAAGAAGCCTAAAATTAGAGAAAATGAGTTCGGAGGTCACGTTACACTCCGGGAAGAACGTTTGGCGTTCACCTGGAATGCCTCGTATGACGAGTCTTCCTCACTTAAAACTTTTGTGTATGTGTGTGTGTTTTAAAAAGGGACTTTCTTAAAAAAAAGGAATTTTCTGAAAATAACTGAAATTCTAAGGGCTGAACTGAAAAACAGTTTGAAAACAGTGATTAAACTGAAAATAACAGAAAACTGAGGAACTGTTTGCAGGTGACAATGTCATCCGCATGGACAAGACTGTAGTGCAGTCTTATCCGGGCGGATAGACCTGCAAGTCAATATTTTTTACAGTTTCCAGTTTAGTCACTGTAATTTTCAGAAAGTTAACTGAATTTACAGGACTTAACTGGAATTGTAACTGAAAGCAGAAAATGAAGAAATTGAATGGATTTGGCATTCATGTTTTGTCCTCTCTTTTCCTAGACTTTGGTTAGTGATCATAATTGATGAATCCACTTAACCAAGCCATTTCGGGGGTATGTTAGGACTTGAAAACACTTCATTTGCTAGAGGGAAGGGGGATTTTGACATAAAATATAAATTGACAAGAGAGTTAGGTCAAGATGTATCAACTTTAGAGGAAGATCTCTAAGGTGGTCATAAGATGACCATCCTTGAGATTTATACCCAAGTGTATCTCCTACATCTTGTGTGACCTATTTTGTAAGTCTAGATGATTTTCATCCAAGGAAAGTGTTCCAAGATGAGCATCTTAGACATGGGGAGGGGAATTTGCAAGGAAGTAAAAAATATGGACCATTTAGAAGTGGTCACATATGGAGATTGACTCCAAAATGACCATCTTCTAGGTCAAGCAAGCAAGTACCAAGTAATGTAAAAGGGGAGTGGGGGATGACATAAAAGTAAAGGAAAATGTGGATCACCTTAGAAGATCATCCATGGAAATGGATTCCATGGAGATCCTCTTGGATCCTTGGGACAAGAGGGGAAGGGGAGTTCAAACAACAAGTAATAACAACCACTTTACATCATTTATGTATGAAAATGTATGTATGAGTGAGTTTTGAGTAGGGAAGAACAAGGGTATTACCAATGTTTCTTGAACTTGTGTGTAGGGTTTGAAGGTTACAAAGGCTTAGGGGTGGTTTGAGATAGATTTGATGTTGGATTTTGGTGTAGATTTTGAATTGTGAAGGTGTGAAGGGCTATTTGGGAATGGATTTTGGCAAAGATAACAAACAGGTTTTTGTTTTTTTTTTTTGGTTTTTTGTGTTGTTAAACCGAGGGAGAAGGGCTGTATTTATAGGTTGTCTGGATGACAATCTTATCCGTGTGGACAAGATTATATGTGTAATCTTGTCCGCGCGGATGACCCCAGCAGCGTGCCTGATCCTGTGCAGAAAGCAGTTTTGGCATTTTGCAAATGGTCAATTATTCTTTTTTATTAGAAATGACAAACTTCCAGCGAGGTATTTGTCCATTTTTTTTATTCCTAAGAGGTCCTTCCTCATTCAAATTGTCAAAATAATGTCCAAAATGCCCCCAAATGATCATAAATTATTAATTTGGGCTGACGAAACATTAACGATCCAGATTGGGGTACTTACAGTAGCCCCTTGGCGACGGTACTTCCAGGGGAAGTGGGGTCGTCGACAAAGTGAGAATCCCAATCTGGCAAACTTTACCGAAATGGGCGAGGAGGTGACCGAGGCGGTCGGATGGCTGGACCCTTAACGAAAGAATTCCTACGTATCCCATGTGGGAATCAAGCCGGTCGTAGTTCGAATCTTGCGGGGGAAAGGGGCGGTCAAACGAATGGACCTCCCAGAGCATTTTCGTTGTCGAAGGTAGACTCGACTAACGAAGGCGTTGCCGAAGACTGACTTGACTTAGCGGAAGCGTTGTCGAAGACAGACTCGACTTAGCGGAAGCGTTGCCGAAGACTGACTTGACTTAGCGGAAGCGTTGCCGAAGAACATTCGACTTAGCAGAAGCGTTAGCCGAAGACTGACTTGACTTAGCGGAAGCGTTGCCGAAGACAGACTCAACTAACGGAGGCATTGTCGAAGAATATTCGACTAACGGAGGCGTTGCCGAAGAATATTCGACTAACGGAGGCGTTGCCGAAGGGGACTCGACTAACGGAGGCGTTGCCGAAGAGAACTCGATTAACGGAGGAGTTGCCGAAGACGGACTCACTGGGGAAGATTCGGGCTTACGATAACTGCCGGGGTTTACCTGCTGGGGATATGTGTTCTTGGTACGGGCTTACAATGATGGTCGGGGTTTGAAAACGAGGAAGGGAATGGGCTTTCGTTAAGTTTTCGTTAAAGGACGGTATTACGATGACGGTCGGGGTTGAGAACGAGGAAGGGAATGGGCTTCCGTTAGGTTTTCGTTAAAGGACGGGCTTACGATGACGGTCGGAGTTGAAAACGAGGAATGGAATGGACTTCCGTTAGGTTTTCGTTAAAGGACGGGCTTACGATGACGGACGGGGTTGAAAACGAGAAAGGAAATGGGCTTCCGTTAGGTTTTCGTTAAAGGACGGACTTACGATTACGGTCGGAGTTGAAAACGAGGAAAGGAATGAACTTTCGTTAGGTTTTCGTTAAACAAAATGCATTTATAAAACTTTTACAAGAATAATCAATTGAACGTTCACTTAAAGAGGTGAAAATTAGCACATGGGGATTTGGCATGCTGGCTTGAGCTCATGGCTTCCAACTTGGAGGTCATGGGTTCGATCCCCCCAAAAGTTAGAGGAAAGGCTTTCTCTCCCTAAGATTTATCTCCTAGGCGCTTCTGTGCGTACATGTGTGTGTGTGTGAGTAGTGGTAAAAAAAAAAAAAAAAAAAAGAGGTGAAAACTACTTCATCCATTTTTTTTTTTTTTTTAAATAGAAATCTAAATAGGTTGATAGACATGAAGATGAATTGGTATGAGAAGAAGTTAATTATTTTATATCTGATACTTTACATTAATTTTTTTTATATATATAACTCTAAAAATTTAGATTCTTTCTATTTTTTTTTACTATTTTAAGAAAAGTTTATTTTCTAGTTTAATGACTAAATTATAAGATAATATTTGATATAATCAATGCCACTGTTATTGTCTTATTATTTGTAAAAAATATTCCAGATTGTATGATTATATTTTTACGTTTCGCGATTTTTTTATTTTTTTTTATTTCTTCATCTTTTAACTATCATCATCCCAAAATTAATATCCAAAATTTTTTAAGAACAAATTTGATAGTTTTTTGAGCATTCATTACAGGCGAATGGAATAATTAACAATCTATTATAAGAACTAAGGGCTCGTTTGGTAGGTCGATAGGATTAGCCTGTGTTAATAGAGTGTTAATATTGGGGGATTATTAATCAGGGGATTAATAACACCACCCTTTTCTTGGGGATTAATATGAAGGGGTTAGAGGGGATAAGAGTGGATAAGAAGCTTATCCGAGTTGTACTCAGGATTATTACTCCCATTGCATTTAGTCTACCAAACACCAAGATTATTGGACTAATAATCATATCCAACTCTAATCAGGCTACCAAACGACCCCTAAGTGTTTAATTTTTTTTTTTAAAAAATAATTTGCCTCCGTACATAGCATGGGTGTAATGCTAGTTCATACTCCCTCCGTCCCAAAATGTCCCAAAATGATTGTCCCACTTTTTTTGCATTTATTACGAAGAAACTTTGAACAATAATTTTAGATTGATTTAATTATACAAATGAAGATCTAAAACTTGCAATTGATAGTATTATTGATGATGTATCAATAATGAGTTTTAGATTTTCATTTGTATAATTAAATAAACCTAAAATTATTTTTCAAAATTCCTTCGTAATAAACAAACAATTGAGTTTTGTATTATTCATTTTTTAATTAGAAATTCCAAAGTCAATATTGGAGAGTGGAGAGAATGTCATTGGGGGTCTTACCTTAGCTGTGTAAGCGGTTAGAAAGAATCTCAGTTCTAAATTTGGTTAGACAGTTACATTTTGTCTACTCTCTTCACAATAAACAAACAAACTATACCTCTCTCTTTCAATTACAGGTACTGAAAACGATTCAAGGACCAATCCTCCTTCCCTCTATTCTTTAGAATCACTCCTCGTCCTCCCTGTCTCTCTCTCTCTCTTTCTCTCTCTCTCTCTCACACACACACACACACACACACACAAACAGCAAAAAGTATTGCAAAGAGGTTGAAGAAAGTAGTTAGAACAGAGGGATTTGCCTACTCAATAAGCAGTTTCTTGAAGACAATCCCACTTCACCAAATCCTTCTTCTTAAACAAATATGTCAGTCTTAATCTCTCTATCTCTCTTTGTCTCCATATATGCACTTTTCTTTCTCTATAATTCCATCTCTCTCCCCCTCTATGTCTCTCTAACTCTCTCTGATTATGCAGCCACTTCGCCGGAAATCATCTCTCTTCTCCTCCTATACACTCGCCATGAAACAGTCCGGCGGCCGGAAAAACAATGGCATCTCTGTTTTCGTTATAGTCTTCTCTGTTTTTCTCTTTGGGCTATTCATGTACAATGAAGATGTGAAATCCATAGCCGAATTCCCTTTTTCAAGGCCTAAAGTTCAAGAAACCCAACAAGATCAATCCAGTAAGGAAAACCCAGTTCAAGAAACGAGCAAAAATGACGTGGAAATCGCGGTTTCTATGAGCACAAGAACCATAGTTGAGACGGAATCAAGGATTGAGAAAGAAGAAGAAGATGATGATGAGGAAATTGAATTGCCCCCGGAAGAATGTGATCTGTACACAGGGCAATGGGTTTTTGATAATGTCACCCACCCTTTGTACAGTGAAGATGAATGTGAGTTTCTGACGGCTCAGGTGACTTGTATGAGGAATGGAAGAAAGGATTCTTTGTATCAGAATTGGAGGTGGCAGCCCAGAGATTGTAATCTGCCCAAGTAAGATTCTTTAATTAATTATTTTTTTGCATTTAATAGAAATATTTATGTTTTAATCTTATTTTGTGGGTATTATTTAAAAGGTTTAAAGGAAAATTATTGCTTGAGAAACTGAGGAACAAGAGGCTTATGTTTGTTGGGGATTCATTAAATAGAAATCAATGGGAATCTATGGTTTGTTTGGCTCAATCTATCATTCCACCAGGCAGGAAGAGCTTAACCAAGATTGGCTCCCTCTCCATTTTCCGAATTGAGGTATCCATTTCACACTTGTTTAAAATTATGTTAAATTGTCAATTACTTTTTTAAAAGAATAATCACTTTTATTTTGTAAATTACTTTTACATGATTAAATAACACCCGATGTAGAAATGTAACATTATTATGATGTAGAACAAATAGAAAAAGCAATACAGTACTTATTATGATAAGATGGGTAATAATTGTTTATTTGAATGATTGATTAGTTTTGTTTTGTTATTTATGGTGTCACTAGAATAAGCCCGTGTCCGAAAACACGTTTGTTTTTTTTTTTTTTTTTTTTTTTTTTTTTTTTTTAATTAAGCGTGTTCGAGGACACGTTTTTTTTTTTTTAATTTAAAAAAAAAAAAATTTAAGGACAAAATGGGAAAGAGACAAATGTATGAGAGCAAAATGGAAAATTCGACACATAATACTGTTCATAATGCCGTAAATAGTGGAGGTGTGATTTATACTATAGATTTATAGATTGGTGTGTGTTTTTGGATATGGGGGGGGGGGGGAGGGGGCATGTCAGCCATCTAATATTGGTGAAAAATGAGTGACTTAAAATAGAATTTTTTCTCAAATAATACTTTTTTAAAATTTTATTCACCAAAATGATTTACTGTTCAAACTTTTTCCCAAAATGTCCCATTTTTTGAAAACTCGCTACACCGTGTAGCGAGTTTATAATTTTTCAATTAAAATCGCTACACGGTGTAGCGATTTTAAATTTATTAAATTTTATTTAATATTTATGCTTCAAAAAAAAAAAACAAAAACAAATTTGAAATCGCTACAGGGTGTAGCGATTTCAAATTCAAAATTTTCTTTCTGAACCACACAAACAACAAAGTCCACCACTCACGCACACTGAATACTAATAATAATATTAATAATAATAAGTACTTCCTCCGACTCTAAATTACAAAATAATAATATAAAAATTATATACTAATAATAAAGAAAACAAAATAGAAATATTATTTTTTTCATCTCAAATAAATATTTTAAAAAATGTACTTCTACAAAAAAAATATTTTTCATTTCAAAAATAAATATTTCTTTCGACTCAAAATGAATAACCAAAAAATAATACTACATTTTTTTATCTCAAAAAAATGAGCATTACTTCCTTCATTTCAATGAATATTTTAAAAATTAATACTACTTCATTCGCCTCTAAAATTAATATTTGTAATGTTAGTGCTTCGTCTCAAAATATGATACTCCCTCCGTCCCGGTAGAAGCGTCACCCTTTTAGGGGTGGCGCGCAAATTAAGAAAAAGTGTGGGAAGAAAAAATGTTGTGAGTGTAATTTAAAAATAGGAGAGAGAATTAGTGGAGGAAATAGTGAATTTTAAAAGTGTTGTGAGTGTAGAGGAGAGAGAATTAGTGGAGGGAATAGTGGATGGGATAATAAAATATTAATAAAAGTTTCCTTTTTAGGAAAGGGTGACGCTATAAACGGGACGCCATTTTGGGTAAAAAGTGACGCTTCGGTCGGGACGGAGGGAGTATTAATTTTTGAGGCAAATGAGAGTATTATTTTATAAAATATTCATTGAGACGAAGGAAGTAATGCTCATTTATTTGGACAAAAAATGTAGTATTATTTTTTGGTTATTCATTTTGAGTCGAAAGAAATATTTATTTTTGAAATGAAAAATATTTTTTTTGCAGAAGTACATTTTTTAAAATATTTATTTGAGATGAAAAAAATAATATTTCTATTTTGTTTTCTTTATTATTAGTATATACTCCCTCCGTCCCATTAGTATTAGCACAAACACTGTTTGCGCGGGAATTAAGAAATATGATATTTTAATAAAATGTTGTGAGTGTAAAAGAATGAGTGGAGAGAGAATGAGTGGAGGGTATAATAAATTATAATGGTGTTGTGAGTATTAAAATAATGTAGGAGAGAGAATGAGTGGGGTTGGGTGAATATTTTATTAATATAAAGTTTCCTTTTTGGGAGTGTGCGGATATTAGCGGGACGCCCAAAAAGGAAAGTGTGCTAATATTAGCGGGACGGAGGGAGTAATTTTTATATTATTATTTTGTAATTTAGAGTTGGAGGAAGTACTTATTATTATTAATATTATTATTAGTATTCAGTGTGCGTGAGTGGTGGACTTTGTTGTTTGTGTGGTTCAGAAAGAAATTTTTGAATTTGAAATCGCTACACCCTGTAGCGATTTCAAATTTGGTTTTTTTTTTTTTTTTTTTTTTTAAAAGCATAAATATTAAATAAAATTTAATAAATTTAAAATCGCTACACCGTGTAGCGATTTTAATTGAAAAATTATAAACTCGCTACACGGTGTAGCGAGTTTTCAAAAAATGGGATATTTTGGGAAAAAGTTTGAACAGTAAGTCATTTTGGTGAATAAAATTTTAAAAAAGTATTATTTGAGAAAAAATTCCTTAAAATATATCCTAATTTTATTTATTTTATTTTATTTTTTCAGGATTATAATGCGACAGTGGAATTTTACTGGGCCCCATTTTTGGTAGAGTCAAACTCAGATGATCCTACAATGCACAGCATATTGAATAGGATAATAATGCCTGAATCAATTAACAAGCATGGGCAAAACTGGAAAGGTGTGGACTATTTGGTCTTTAACACCTATATTTGGTGGATGAACACCTTCTCTATCAAAGTCCTGTAAGTTAATTAACTTTCAATTTTAATTAAAATGCTTTATCATTTTGTTTTTTGGTCCTTAATATATATATATGTGTGTGTTGATCGGACAGTCGAGGATCATTCGATGAAGGAGCAACGGAGTACGATGAAGTCGATAGACCCACTGCTTATTTACGAGTGCTAAAGACGTGGTCCGAGTGGGTTGACCAAAATGTTGACCCGAACCGAACCTCAGTTTTCTTCAGCAGCATGTCTCCTCTTCATATCAAGTATATTCTCATTGCTAATTCAACTAATTAAATAAAAAAGATTTTTGTAACTTTATATAAGTATTCAAAATGATTTTATGAGTTTTATTTTTTCTTACAGGAGCCTGGACTGGTACAACCCTGAAGGTATAAAATGTGCATTAGAGACGAGCCCAATTACAAATATGTCGATGCCATTTAGTGTGGGCACGGACCGGCGGCTCTTTGTGGCCGCAGCCAATGTGACTCAATCCATGAAAGTGCCGGTCCATTTTCTCAACATAACTTCTTTGTCCGAGTACAGAAAAGATGCACACACATCTGTATACACCATACGCCAAGGCAAGCTGCTAACTGATGATCAAAAGGCTGATCCGGCCACGTATGCTGACTGCATCCATTGGTGCCTCCCGGGCTTGCCCGATACGTGGAATGAGTTCCTTTACACGCGCATTATTTCACGCTCTTAACACGTGCAAGTCATTTTTTAATTTTCATTATTTCCCAATCTTATAGAAATTGATTTTATTTTTTTTAAAAAAAGTGATTTTGGATTGGGGTTCTTTCACTTTTCAACATTGCAAGTAGTGAAGTAGTGTCGGTGTTTTGGCCTTTTTTTGGTGGTGGTGGGGGTGGGGGGGTTGTGGGGGTCATAGAAATCTCTGTTTTGGATATAGTGAGTAAAGTGGGGGGTTGTCGGCAGGTTAAAGATCTGCCTTCTGGGAGAATCAAACATGAGTACATTTTGGATAGAATTGTATACGGAATACTTGAAAGGAAAAATAAACATGAATACAAATTGTAAGTATGCATTAGAACTTGTTATTATTATTGTTTTTAGTTTTTTTTTTTTTTTTTGGTTGCTAGTATATAAGATTATAAGATATTATTGTGCCAAAACATATATTGTTGATGGTGGTGATTGTTCTAATAAATTGAATCTCTATAAAGAAAATAGTTTTTGCTTTTGTCTTTGATTATCCCCTTCTTAAAATTTCATTTCAACATGGATTGGCCTGAATGGAACGCCTCTTCCCACCCATTCACTGCTAAGCTGCTACAGTTATGGCCGGGATGGACAGGATGATATGCCACTTGCATGTATATTATGAATCGGAATGAGAATTGTTATATAAACCCGTAAAATTGTTGAGTAAACTCGTAAGTTGGAATTTTCAAAAATGCCATCGAGTGAAATGACAATAATATCCCTAAATCTATCCCCTTATTTACTAATGTTAAATAAACCCGTAAAATTGTTGAGTAAACCCGTATACCATTTTCACCACCTTCCCCTTCTTCCCTCATCAATTTTCACCACCTTTTTACTTAATCACTTCTTCTTTATTTTTTTACTCCAAAAAAAATTACCTCATCCCTTTCCTTCCTCTTCCTTTCCCAAAAAAAAAAAAATTCATACACATTTGTTCCAAGACAAGAGATTCAGCAGGCTCATCATGGATGCTCTACCATCGAATGTTAATGTAAGTTTTCTAACCATTTAAATTTGTTAAAAATGTCATTTCTGTTTCGTAGCTCCAATTCGGCCAGTAGTGACCGAAAATCTGTTCAGGTTCGGCCACCCCGGCCAAAATTCGGCTATGGTTCGGCCACACCGGCCAAAATTTCAAAATTTTTTGGCTCACAGTTTGTCGAATCGGGGCTGTTTTCGGTCGATATGTAGAATATTTGAAATATTTCGGCCACACCCAGCCGAACCGTCGAAGAAAATTCGGCCACCACTGGCCGAACCTTTGTTTTTCTGCTTACATCTCCCTTATTGTTTTATTTAATTGTTTCAGTATCCCCTGGGTGACAACAACTATGCCTCGGTTGATTTTGAAAGCGTTTTGCGAGACTACACTCCAGAATTCACAATGCCCTTGTTTTTTCGAGACAAAAAAATAATGTTTGAATGGGTGCGTAAAAAGGGGGAAGAGCATGGATTTGTCATCGTAGTCGGTCGGTCGGATAACGGGAGCCGTAATTCCGCTCCTCGAATGACGCTTGTTTGTGATCGCTGGGGGACATACAAGGAAAAACTAATCTCTCTGTCCTCTCAAGAATCTGTCAACCTTGAACAATTGGGGAAAAAAAGAAAACTAGAGAGAGCGGAACAAAAAAATGCGGTTGTAAGTTTCAGTTGAACGTCAGACAAGTCACGGTTGATGGTGAATGGCAATTAAAAGTGGTTTGTGGCTTTCACAATCATCCGATTTGCGAATCCATGTTGGGTCACTCTTATGCCGGTAGATTACTGAAATCAGAGGAGGAGTACGTGATAGAATTGTCACATGCAAATAGCCGGCCGAAGGATATTTCACATGGATTAAAAGAGAAATTTTCGGAAAACAAGTCCATAATACGGACTATTTAAAATGCGCGAGTGAAGAACAGGGCAACTGAGCGTGCGGGTCGTTCTCAAATCCAACAACTCATGTTTAAATTGACCGATCATGCTTATCACTTCGAATATCGGCAATGCGAGAATACAAATGTCATTAAGGAGATATTCTTTGCTCATCCGAAAAGCATTGAATTGATGAAGGCATTTCCATACGTCTTGTTCATGAATTGCACTTACAAGACAAATAGGTACAACTTACCTTTGCTTGAGATTGTGGGCGTGACTTCAACCAAAATGACCTTCTTAATTCTTTGTTTGTATACCTAGAGGCTGAGAAAGAAGGAAACTACACGTGGGCATGCGAAGTGTTGAAATCTTTGATGGATCAATCATGTCTTCCTAATGTTATCGTGACCGATAGGGAGCTTGCCTTGATGAATGCAATTCGTGAGACGTTCCCAACGACAACTCATTTGCTCTGTCGTCGATGGCATATCAACAGGAATATTCCAGCAAAATGCAAGAAAATGTTTGATATGCAAGAGATTTGGGAGGCGTTCATTCTTCATTGGAATGTAATGGTCCAAGCTGATACAGAGGCATCGTTTGATGACTATTTACGGCGATTATCAGAAGATTTCAGTCAATATCCCGATGCGGTCAATTATGTCCTGAACCAGTGGATTGTGCCTTACAAAGAAAGATTTGTCTCGTGTTGGACAAACCATGTTATGCACTTTGACAACTTGACTACAAACAGGTATATCGGGGGAACTTTATGTTTCTGTCATATGTTTTGATGTTTTGTTAATTATATGCTAATAAATTGCGTAACCTATTTTAGGGTGGAGAGTCAACATGCCTTATTGAAGAAACAACTTGGATCGAGCCAGGGAGCATTTGAGACATGTTGGAAACAAATTCATAAACTCATCGAATGCTCCCATGTTGCAATCATTGCCTCATTTGAGAAAAACAGGACTGTGGTTCAACACAAATTCAAGTCATCGCTATGTAGTGAGGTTAGAGGCATGGTGTCTATAAATGCATTGGATTTGATTTTCAACTCACTGGATTCTCTATATGATGGTAGCCGAGATCCATTGTTGTGTGGGTGTGCGGTGAGATCGGCAAGCGGGCTCCCTTGTCCACATGAGCTTGCAGTTCATGCAATTCAACTCGCCCGTCCCACTTGATAAAGTTCATGCATTTTGGCGTAAGCTAGATACCCTACCGATCATGAGTTACGATGATGATATTGAAGAAGAGATTCGAAATCGGTACAATGAGATTCGCAATACTCTTGATTTAAGATTTGAGGCAGCTCCACGAACTGGAAAGAATTTGATTGTTCGGAGATTGACCGAGATTTGTCATCCTGCAACAACAATGGCTAATGAACCTGCAGTTAAAACAAATAATAAGGGTCGTCCTAAAGCAAAGAGTGCTTAGTTCCTCAAATCCACGAAGCGGGATCCTAGCGCATTTGAGTACGTGGAGGCCATACCCGACCAAGTGTTATTCAACACCGATGCAAATCAAGGGTCTCCGATGTTATCTGCAAAAGCCAAGTTACAGGTAACCTCAAAACTATTTATATTATTCAGTTAAACTTTTATATCATGAAATAATTTTATTTATCTTTAATTTTTTCTTTTTTCTTTTTTTGAATTTATCTTATAGCCCGTTCGTCGAAAAAGTCAACATGCAATCAAATATCTTAATCAACTACCGATTTTCATGCATGGTTATATTGAGAAAATAGTTGATGTGCAGGGTGATGGGAATTGTGGCTTTCGGTGTATTGCGGAGTTACTTGGCCGTGATTCAAATGAGTGGCGATGGGTTCGGAAAGTGTTATATCAGGAGGTTTTTGGAAATCAAGAGTTGTATGCTGAGTTATTCATGGCCGAGGATAGGGTGGATAAAGTCCTTTTCTGCTATCCACTGATTTGATGGACCATGCGGAGAAGCAAATTGGTTTGACTCTGCAGAAATGGGTTACGCTGTTGCAAATGCATTCAACGTTGTGTTGGTGACTTTGAGTAACACCTTGTCTTTGACCTTCCTTCCTCTACGAAAATCAATGCCACATAACCCAAAATTGATTTGTATATGCTATGTCAACGACAATCATTACATTCATGCCAAGTTGAAGGAAGGATGTCCATTGCCACCAGTACCATACAAATGGTATGATTGTCGAGCTGAATATGCAACCGGATGGCTAGATTCTTATCAAGATCAATTAATACAAGTACCCGAAACATCAACTTATGTAATTGATATTAAATAATTTTATTTATGTTAAATATTATGATTTGTGGTGTTACATAACTTTAAATTATTTTCATTTATTATTACATTCCATTTTTTATTAACTAAATTTAACTAACTTTAAATTAAATTAACTAAATTAAATTAACTAAATTTAACTAACTTTAAATTAAGTTAACTAAATTAAATTAACTAAATTAAATTAACTAAATTTAACTAACTTTAAATTAAATTAACTTTTTTAATTATGGGAAACATATTGTTGAAAAAAAAATGGAATTTTTTATTTTTTTGGAATGGTTCGGCCGGTAGTGGCTGAATTTTGTCAAATTTTCGGTCAGATAAAATTCGGTCAGTACTGGCCGAACCTTTGTAACTATGGCAAAAAAAAATTAAAAATTTCAGCCAATGCTTAGAACACGTAACAATGTTTTTTCGTGAACGGTTTCAAAAAAAAAACACACTTATTCTAGGTCTCGGTCGATCTTGGCCGAACTTCTATTTGGTTCGGTCGATGCCGAATTTTTCCAGTTTTCGACATGTACTTGCTGTATTACGCACTAACCAGGGCACGTCCCCGACTCGTCTATGCTGCAACCATCAACCATACACACATATATATACAAACCATAAACCATATATATACAAACCATAAATCCATACACCAACCAATCACCCCCCCCCATACACATAAAATCATTAACCCATATACACACTCACCTCATACTTACACCAACCAATTACTCCATATATATACAAACCATAAATCCATAAATCAATTATTTCAAACATGAAATATAAAATAAAAAATAATTGTTCATACATGTAATTACCACATTTTCAAACATCAAATACAAAACAAAAAATAATTGTTCAAAAAAAACCAAAACTACAAATCTATTGTCGTCTTCTACCACCCTGAGAAGTTGATGTCCGCGCTGGGGTTTAAGTTTGAGTTTCTGCCAATGCTCTAAAGATGACGTCCATAGCCTCCTCTAAACTAAATGAGCGGTCTCCATCTGTCCATCTCTCAGCAATAGGCATCATGACATTCCGGACATTCATAATCATATCCCACGGATTAGGGGCAACAACTTCAGTTGTCCTCCTGACAGCATGAGACCGCTCAGTAATGGGGTGCATAATGGGGTGTGAATATGTAGAGTACCATTGCAGATAATCATCTGCAGCATGTTGAGGCACTCTACATCCCGATAACTTGCGTTTATCGACGCAATTCGACTTCCAGTCATAGAATGACTGGGCAAACATGATCCACCCCATTAGAGACTTCTTATCTCCTCTCGCCATCCCAAGACCAAGTGGAGGGTGTGGTATTGTCTGCATGTACCCAAACTGTCGCAAGACCCGGTCAGGAAGATGTGGTTCCACCACATTACCGGCAACTATGGCACCTTGATATAGCGCGACTCTAGGAAAAGGAAATTGAGCGCGGATACCTTCATACGGCATCCAAATCACCTACAATAAAAACATAAAAAATATTAATATAGTTTCATTTAAGAAAACAAAAATACATGTGAAAATTATTACTAAAAAAGTAATACTTGCTTCCGTGTCCTGAATAATGTCAATATGTTGCCTCTTCACTTGCACGGAGGCAACTGTCGCTGGTTGAGCCCGAGGTGGTAGCCACTTCAATGTGAGCGGCAAATTGGGTAGATAGAAGTTGTTGAAACCGTTCCTAAACGCAGGAAACCTCTCATAAACCCAAGCCTCCAACAAGGTTAAGTGCCCGGAATTCTAATGGCAGTTAAACCTAGATCCTTTTCCTAGTTGCTGGTACAGAAAAGCTAACGCTCCGGCTCCCCAAGCATAATTCCCTATTGCCCCATCATCTCTCAAAAAATCTAGATAGCTAGCGTTGACACATGTCCCGGTCTTATCAGAAAAGATTGTGCACCCCAATAAATATAAAAGATATGCTTTAGCAGCACAGACAGCTTTTCGGGGGTCTGAGGAGTAAAACTGAGGGAAGAACTTCGATCTAAGCCATTCTAAATTGACCAATGCCCCCTTGGCAGGAATTCCATCTTTAGCAACTTTTTTGGTCACTCCCAAAACCTCACAAACCTTATTAAGAGGTGGCTGACTAGTATAAGCGGGACTCTCAAATAAAGGTGCACCTACTACCGGAAGCAGTGTAAGACAAGACACATCCTCTAAAGTGATGGTCATCTCCCCAAATGGCATATGGAAACTATTAGTTTCCGGATGCCATCGCTCAACAAAAGCGTTGACCAACGTTTATCTACGTTGTCATACGCTCCACTTCCATTAACTAAGCACAAGAGACCGGAATTAATGATAAGCATTTGAACCGACTCTGACACTTTATTCAACTCCAATTCTCATTTTTTCAATTTTTCTATATGGTTAATACATTTTAAAATTCTATCATCTTTACCCTCCAAAATTGATTTAGCAATATGGGTTTCATAGGAAAGGAGTAATGTTTTGTACCTCGGGCCACCGGGATAAGACGTTACATCCCCACCTCCCTCCCCATCATCCTCATCATCCTCATCATCCTCATCTTCCTCGTCTTCCGGCTCATCTTTCGGCTCGTATTCCCGTTCATCTTCCGGGTCACTATCATTTTGAGCCGGAATAAGGTCTATCCGAGTCTCAGATGAGGTTTCCATAGGTTCATTGTAGACCGAAAAGCGAGGATCAACGTTTAAATCCTCAACTGGCTCTTGGTTCTGTGAAGTTTGCCCTTGAGTACGTGCGGCTACTTTTTCACTCCTTTCGGAAGCAGTTGGACGTCTTTTCCTTGTAAACATTTGCTTAACTGCAATGAAAACATCAAAAAATCAAACTCATAAATTTTTTATAACATATCATATCAAAATCAAGCACTAACATCTCATTGAGCAAGGTTCGGCCAGGTGTGGCCGAAATTTTGGGAATGGTTCGGTTGGTCATGGCCGAAAATTTGAGCAGGTTCGGTCGGAGGTGGCCAAAATTTTGGGATTTTTCGGTCGGGTGTGGCCGAATAGATGCAATAAATCGGCCAGTAGTGGCCGAACCAATCAAAACCCAGAAATTCGAATTTTTCAAAATCAAATTCTCTCAAATCTCAAATTGAAGGAAAAATAAACTAATTTTAGCACAAAGGAAAGAAAAATTATCAGATTTCCCTAGGTTTGACATCTTGAAATTGAAATTGATGGTTGTTGTTCTTCTTCTTCTTCTTTGACTTTTGCTTCTTCTCTCTTCACTCTCTCTCTCTCTCTCTCAGCCGTCTCTTCTCTCTCTGCGATCTCTTCTCTCTCTGCGGTCTCTCTTGCTCTCTTCCCTCTTCATCGCCGTTTCCTCTCTTTCTCTCTCTAGGTTTGAATTTGGGTGAGGATGAGTGAGAGAGAGAGAGAGAGTAAATGAGGAGGAGTTAATTGGGTGGGTGGGTGTGGGTGTGGGTGAGTGTGGGTGTGGAATAAAAACAAGGGGTATAAAGGGAAAAGGGGGGGATTTATTTAATTTATTTGGGGTGAAATTAGTTTTACGGGTTTACTCAACAATTTTACGGGTTTATATAACAATTCTCAATCGGAATTCATTAAATTTGATGATGAGGATCTAACTCACATGGGCCATCGTAGTTCTTAATCTACCAACAAAGGGTGACATCCATTTCTGCACTTGGCTGCAATCAGTGGCGGATCTAGGATATTTTGACAGCGGGTGCACAATTTAAACTATAAAAGTATAAATTGTTTACTTGGAAATAGTAAGTTTATGTCATGAAGAAGTAAAGAAAATAATATTTACATTATTGTTGTTTTAATGATGACATAATTTTTTGATGCATTTCTTGAAGTTAATATTGTAATTTTTTTCTTATATGTTTCGAACTTATTTATTTTTACGAACAATAAACGATGAAAAAATTAATAGATAATAAATAAAATTCATTTATATTAGTTAAAATTATGAGCAAAAGAATCCAAAATAAGAATATTTAAAAGAAAAAATCATTTGTCATAAAAGATATAAAAAGTTTAACTAGAATTATAAATAAAAACTAGTTATGATGATAAAAGAATATAAGTAAGATTTTGAAAAAGAGTTCATTTCTCATATTAGAGGCTAAAAATAATGTGATTTTTTTTGTAGCTAGTAGGATTTGAAACCTGACCCTTAGTGATAAACTACAACAGCTTACTGGCTGAACTAATCATAAGAACTATCAATAGCAAATGAGAAAATTAACTAATCTTATCTGCGGGTACACTTAATAAGTAGTGTACATTTTTTTATAATTTTTTTAAATTAGAAATAGAACTTGACCGGGTGCACGTGCACCCCCATCTAATACACTAAATTTGCCCCTGACTGCAACATAGCTGGGGATGAGTTGGAGCAGCAGTTTTCAAGCCATTATTTCTGTTGCTAGTGACCCATTAATACTGGATTCTATTTTGGATTCCAAAATAAATGCTTAAATAACTAATTTGATTTTTAAATGTTTCATAAAATTTGTCAAATAATATGTAGAGTTACTATTCATCTAAAAATTAAAACGGTTAAATTAGTACTCAATAATATATACCAACATTTCATGAAATAGAATTTCTCTGAATTTGCTACGCAGAACAATACACCTGCAATTAAATTTAAATGGGAACCCGAACCAGTAAAAGTTCATCACGGAGAGGGGCAACAATTGTGTCCATCAAAACTGACCAGGCAATCAGTGACTACTGCCGGACCCAAAGGCAAAGTAAATTGGCAAAAGTTTACCCACTTAATTAAATAATTTATATTTCCTCCATCTCATTACAAAAAATATAAATATCTATTTTGATGTTTCATTATAAAATGCACAAGTCCAAAAGAAAAATAAATTAATACTTATTTATTCATACAACCCACTTGTCATATTTACAATAACTATTCACTTACTATTTCATTATCCACATTCTCTCTCATATCTCTATTTTTATAATCACAACACTTACTATGTGTAACAACCCTAAAATTTGATACTATTTATTTATTAAATATGATTTTTCTTAAATTAATTATTGTTAGTTAGTTAATTAATTATTTGTGTCTATTAAGTTTTCTAGATTGATTAACTTAAATGGGCCTAGTCTATTTAAAATTGGGTTATCTAATTTGGGTTTACTTCTTGGACTTGGATTTGGATCATCTTGGGTTTAGGAAACCCATAATATAATTACACCCATAAATCACTAGAGCCTCTTGGATGGATATAACGGATGAAACCCCTTGGCATTTTGTAACGGTAGGAGAGAATGGGAAGGGTCAGCCGCATGGTTATAAAAGACAGAGAGAAAGTGGCAGTGTTGTTCTGTAAAGAGAGAAAGGGTGCATACAGAGAAGGCACCAAGAGAGAGAGAGAGAGAGAGAGAGAGAGAGAGCGGTGAGAGAGGGCACAGCTGGGAGGAAACAGAGGAAGAAGGAAAGAAGAAAGGAGAGGGAAGGAAGGCTTCCATTGTTGATATTCAAGCTCGAGAACAAAGGTAAGAAATCAATCCTTCTCTTGTTTGGATTCATAGGATAGAAAATCTTATAAGAACTCTAGAAAATCTAAAGTAAGATTAATGAAGGAAATCAGAAACTTGGTGAAGGAAATTATGAAATTTTAGTTGTGATTATAACTAAGGATTAGCATGAGGTTTTCTTTGGAATATTGATATGCCATGCTAAGGAAATTTCTCTGTAAACAGGCTGTGTGATTCTTGCTATGCCATGCTAAGTAATCTAAACTTATGGCAGTGAAGTAGGATTGTTTAAAAGTCTACCAGTAATGAATTATGAGTAGGAGATGAGTATGTAATCAATGGGGGACTAAGTATTACATGCCAAGGATGGGAAAGAAATGAAGAAAAACTAGGGCTGTGTGGGTTTTGGAAGGCTGCTGTGTGTGAGTGTGTGTCTGCTGGATGTGCAGAGGTAGTGTGTGCGTGCGTGTGTGCTGATGTGCGTGTTGTGTGGGGGTGCAGCAGTGTTTGTGAGACTGCAGGTGTATGTGTCGTGTGTGTGTTGTGTGCTTGTGTGTGTTTGGTGTGTGTAGAATGAGTGGAAGTGAATTGAAAGGGGGTTTATAATCTAAAAACCCTAGAATGGAAACCAATAAACCTAAAGAGGTGAAAGAGTAACCTTTAGGAGAGTTAAAGAAAAATAACCCTTAGTTTATCAAAGGCCATTAAAGTTAGTTTTTTCGGTTAAGTAAATAAAAGATAATTGTACCCTAAGAATACCGTTGGCATGATTGTAGATTCGTGCAAGAATTCGGGGCAAAGGAAGGGCAATCAATCGAGGTAAGGGATTACGTTCCTTAGAGTACTTGAATTTCAATCCTTGAACTAGGATTCTATCGAGTCTTTTATGAAAGTATAAGCTTCCTAGTGACCGGTAGTTATTTTGAAACTATTCCTTCGATTGAACGTCTTTTGAAATATCTTACCCTTGATATGTGTTGTTCAAGGTGTATCTAATGGTTGAATTTGATTATTGTGTTCTTGTACCATATGAACACTTGAATGTTTATTGCTATGTCTAAAGTAACTAGATGTAGTTTAATGAGTCTAAGTGGGACGGACTTTTAAATGAACTTGGTCTAATCTTAATAGTAAAGATTTGACTTTCATCTTACACTGCCTGAAAAGTAGTGATGTTAAATGTGATATGTTCTTGTACCTAGGAACATGATAATTGCTATATCTATTTGAACTCGATGTAGCTAGCTTTGTCCGATTGAAAAAGGACTTAGCAAGAACGATCCGATTGAAAAGGACTTTATGAGAATTAGTCTAATCCCTGAAATTAAAGGATTTAGACGCTTATACACTACTTGATGAAGTAGTTGACTATCATGATATGTCGGGATAAGGGAGCGCCCTGAAAAGACGTGGAGTTTCTTATTCAAGGATCACCCTGAAAAGGTGTATCAAAGTCACCCTGAAAAGGTGTAACGTTACTTTGGAATTGACGAACTATGTGAATACAGTCTCCATTATATATATACTTTGTGATAGTGCCACAACTTGTTATTTGAAAAGTATCTTTCATTATTGTACTTGTACCTCTACTTTAATTGATATAGCTATCCTATCGTTGAGTAATTCGGTTGGTTTCGTTCTTTCGGTCATCTTTCCTTAGTACCCGAAGAGATTCCGTATGAACTTACTGGGCATTGTTCGCTCACCCCTTTACTTCTTTTTCCCTCTCAGGTAATGAGTAGGAGGAGATTAGTCGCGAGGATGGCGGCGCATTTATGAGGATTGAAGTATGTAATTAATGTTTAGTGGAATAAGCTAGGGAATGATACTAGCCGTTAAGGTTGAAAGACAGTTATTTTCCGCATTTGAATTATGGTTAGATGTACTAGCCGTTAAAGTACCCCGATTTGGGAATTTTATTTATGAATTGAATTATGTTTATTGATGAAAAGTTGGGGTCGTTACAGTTGGTATCAGAGCCTTGGCTTTAGGTCTTATGGGAAGAATACCTTTAGCTTTAGGAAACCTTAGTTCTAAGAATTTACTTGAATGAAGGCAACCCGGAACTTAGATTTAAGTCATGCCTTGCTCTAGAATTATTATGTGAGTGAGGTAGGCTAAGTAGAAAAGTTAAAGAAATAACTTACTCGTTACTTTGGAAGATTAAAGCATATTTACTTTAAGTATATAAATATTATGTATTGAAGATATACTAATGATGATCTGTTTTGATTATAGGAGATGATCAGGAGATATTCTTTGAGTTTTGGCTGGTACTATGATCTAGAAGAGTCAAAGGTACCTATAGAGGAAGACGAGGCAGTTATCGAGGTAATAGAGGATGATGTTCCTAAGGTGGAGATACTTGAGGTACAAGCTGAAAAGATTGGGAGTAGTGAAGCTACTCCAATTGTAATTGAAGATGATAATCAAGAGTTAGAGCCAGTAAGAAGGTCTAGAGGAAGACCCAGAGGTTCTAAAAAGACACCAAAGGTGCTTAGTGGAAGACCTAGGGGGATACCTAGGAAGAACATAGCTCCGTGAATGAAATTGAGGATTTATTTTGGGTTCTAGAATAATGGATGTTTTGTGCTTTTGGTTTAAAAGTTGGATTTGAGGATTCAGTTTCTTTTGTCTTGTCCCAGACTATGTTTTTATATAGAATTAAGTTTGGTTGGTATTTTGTTATATTTCATATCGATTGAACTTATTTTCTTAGTGTTAATTTTATATGTTAACTAGAACAGAGAAAGATTTGTCAATTGAAACGACCATTGCGAATAGAAATCGGCTTATTGAAACTGCCAAGTGTGAATATGAGTTGGTCTATTGAAATGACCTACGTGAAAAATGATCATAGTCTATTGAAACGACTTATAAGTATGAATTGGGGTCTATTGAAACGATCAATGGGCTAATGAAACGATCGATGGTCTAATGAATGGACCAGTTATATGATGGAAGTCTATTGAGACGACCTATTTTAGATAAAGGCTATAGAAGTAGCGAGTATGAGCACTAATAGTATTAGCGTGAATAGTAATGAGTCGTTTCGTAATATGGATGAATATTATGTTTTCGTCCTCAGATGTCGAGGAACAACCAAAGTAACACCAGTGCTAACGATGGACGAAACAACCAGGAGCAGCCAAATCAAGACATGGCAAACCTCCTACAAACGCTGAACCAGACAGTAGCAAGTCTCTGTCAGATAATGGCAACCTTGGCTCAGCTGCAAGCGCAACCAGTGCTGGACAGAGCAAGGATAGGGGAGGAAGAGACAAGTATAACCAAGGGGTATACTGGAAGCTGGAACCGGGATAGAATCAATAACAAAAGGAAGGCCACGGACGAGAACCGCGGAAAGGAAGTTACTAGTAATAAGTATCGGAACGGAAACTACGGTAACCGTAGAGATAGAACTCGAAGTGATACTCAAGGTAGAGGATCAAAGGATAAGTGTCAGGTGTGCGAAGGGAAGCATAAAACAGAGGAATGCTGGTACAAAGGCCAGAATTGCTTTAATTGTGAGAAGATAGGACATCCACAGTGGAAGTGCACGGAGCCTAAGAAGGTTAGAGTTGTTCAAGGAGACAAGACTGATAAAGACAATGGCAGAGGGCATGAGTGGGTGCTTACCATGGATACTAATGACGCGAGAGCCACCAAAGATCTTGGGGCAGGTATCGCTCCAATTTTATAATCATAGTGTGTATGCATTGATAGACTCTGGTGCTACACATTCTGATATTAGCACTCGTTTAGCTAAGAATGTGAACTTGAAACCCGAGACAGTTAGAAATACCTCTTGTGATCACTACTTCGACTAGGGAGTCGATTGTTACTTTGTCTGTTTATAAGTTGTATCCTTTGAGAATAGAGATAGAGAACTTGAGGTTAATTTTATTGAATTAGAAATGAAAGAAGTTGACGTTATCCTTAGGATGGATTGGTTAGCTGCTTATCAATCTAAGGTAGACGGCTTTAAGAAGGAGGGCAATTCTGAATACCATATGGCGAGGAGTTTAGCTTTCAAGGATCGAAGTCGAGAATTCGATCGGGCCTTGTTTAGGTAATGAAGGCTCGGAAGATGCTAAGGAAAGGGTGTTAAGGGTTCTTAGCCTACATAGGCGAGACGGATGAGAAAGAAGTGAGCATAGATTCTTTGTCGGTGATAAAAGATTTTAAGGATGTGTTTCCAGAGATTGCCGGGAATACCACCGAAAAGGGAGGTGAAATTTTTCCATAGACATAGTACCAGAAACCGCACCAATATTGAAGGCACTGTACAGAATAGTGCCGGCTGAACTTAAAGAATTGAAGGAACAATTGCAAGAATTGTTGGATAAAGGTTTGATTAGGCTGAGTGTTTCACCGCGGGGGGGAGGCACCGTGGTTATTTGTGAAGAAGAAGGTTGGATCGATGAGGATGTGTATCGATTATCGAGAACCGAATAAAGTGACGATAAGAAATCAGAATCAGTTATCGAGGATTGACGATTTTTTTGACCAACTTCGAGTAGCGTGTTATTTCTCGAAGATAGATTTGAGATCAGGATATCATCAATTGAGAGTGAAAAAAAAGGAGGATGTTTCGAAGATGGCCTTTAGGACAAGGTACGATCACTATGAGTTTTTGGTTATGCTGGTTGGACTGACGAACGCGCCAGCAGAATTTATGGAATTGATGAATAGGACATTTCAGGAGTTTTTGGATAAATGTGTAATTGTATTTGTAGATGATATCTTGGTGTATTCTAAGACTAAGGAAGAGCATAAAGAACATTTAAGGTTAGTACTGCAGATCTTGAGGGAACAAAAGTTGTATGCGAAATTCAAGAAGTGTGAATTTTGGTTGGAGAAAGTAGCATTCTTAGGGCATGTGATATCTAAGGATGGGATTGAAGTAGATCCAACAAAAATAGAGCTATAAGTGAATTGGGAGAGACCAACCACCGATAGCGAGATAAGAATTTTCTTGGGATTAGCGAGATATCAAAGGGGAATTGTCGAGGGATTCTCATAGTGGTCAGTGTTGTTAACCAGGTGAACACAGAAAGGAGTAAAGTTGTTGGTTGGAAGAATATGAGAAAATTTTTAGGAGCTGAAGCGAAGGTTAGTGTCCGCACCAATTCTTACTTTACCATCTGGATAGGAAGAAGTTGTGAGCTATAGCGATGCATCACTTAAGGGGTTAGGATGCGTGTTAATGCAGAATGATAAGGTTATAGCTTATGCGTCAAGGCGACCGAAGAACCATGCGAAGAATTATTCCACCCATGACTTGGAGTTAGCAGTCGTAGTCTTTGCATTGAGGATATGTAGACATGATTTGTATGGGGTAACTTGTCAGATTTATAAAGATCATAAAAGTCTTAAGTATATTTTCACCCAGAAAGAATTGAATATGAGGCAAAGGAGATGGTTAAGACTGCTTAAGAATTTTTGATTGTACGAATTATATCACCCAGGAAGGCTAATAAAGTGGTTGATACTTTGAGTAGGAAGAATCGAGGAACCTTAGCTACGTTGAATTCTAAGGGGGTAAGTGCATGGAACATAATTGAGGTTCAAGTATAGAAGTGCGAGTAAAAAGGTACGTGGCTCAATTGGGGGTTTAGCCAACACTATTAGACCGAATCAAGAAAGCACAAGGAATAGATGAAGAAATGTGAGGATGCTTTGGAGTATGGAAAAAAGGAGGGTAATAGATTTTCTTATGGAAGACAATGAGATTTTAAGGTATCAATCGAGAAATTGGGTGCCTAGCGACAAGGATATAAGTAGAGAGATTATGCAGGAAGTGTACTGTCAAAAGTTCTGTATATTATGGGAGTACCAAGATGTGTAGGAACCTAAGGAGATCATATTGGGTGAAATAACATGAAAATAGTTGTGATAGAATTTGTATGGAGAGGTGTGTTAGGTCTGAACGGAAGAGTGAACACCAAAATTCTGTAAGACTATTACAGTCGTTACCAATACCAGAATGAGATTGGGAGAAAATAGCTATCTGGAAGAATGGACGGCAGGCATTGGGTACAGAGGTGATGATGAGTACAAATTTTCACCACAGACAGACGAACAGTCGGAAAGGACCAGCCAGATTAGCGTCGGTATGACACTGTATGAAACTTTATATGGACGGAAATGTAGATCACCTACTTGTTAGAATAAAGTGAATAAAGGAAGTTGTCGGGACCGGAAATTGTCCAAGTGACCGCAGATAAGGTACAACAGATTTGGAAATGATTATTAATTGCTCAGAGTAGGCAGAAGTCGTATGCAGATCGCCGACGACGGGACTTGGAATTTCAAGTGGGGGAATCGCGGGTTCTTGAAGATTTCGCCAACCAAGGGATTCGTGAGGTTGATACTCGTGAGAAGTTAAGCTGAGGTATAGGGGACCATTCGAGAGCTTGGAACGAGTTGGGCTCGTAGCCTATAAGTTGGCCTACCACCTGTACTTGCAGCAATGCATAATGTATTTTCATGTCTCGATGTTGAGAAATTACATCTCCGACCCGAGCCATGTGATTGAGTATAGACAGTTCAGATTTCGTGCCGATCTGAGTTATGATGAGCAACCTGTGAAAATTGTGGATCAGAATTTGAGAAGGCAAATTGAAATTACCTGGGTTTTCGCGCGCGGCGAAAGCGGTTGTCTTTCGCGGATGGTTGGTGTCTGAGACCTCGCTTCATGGGAAGGAAAATGAGGAGTCGCCACGCGGTTTTGTATTTTGAGCCCAAACGTTGAGAAACGGCTTTAGTGAAAATGGTGTCGTTTTTATTGGTAGCAAAAACTTAGGAAAAAGCTTTGAAAAACGAGGGTCATTTTTATTGGTAGCAAAAACGAGTAAAAATATTTTTGAGTACCAGAGATTGTTAGGTTCGGAGGTCACGTTACGTTTCGGGAAGAGTATTACGAGATCACCCGAAACGCCTCGTATGACGAGTCTTTCTACCTTTCTCGAAATCGTGTATGTGTGTGTGTGTGTGTTTTGAAATGGGGGCTTGATGACAAGCTTAATCTTGGTTTGAATGTCAAACGTTGATTAGGTGACTTTGTTTGAAAAGACGAGCGTTTGAATGACAAACGTCGGTTTTGAGTTTGAAATGAGCGTTTGCGTGGCAAACGTCGATTTTGGGTTTGAAAAGGAGTTCGAAGGTCGAACTCCGATTTTTTGAACCGGGCGAGTCATTGTTAACGATTTTTACGGGAAAAAGCGTATTAAATGATTTTAAGTGTCAAATGGTGGCTTTTAGTTTGAAGATGAGCATTTGGATGCCAAACGTCATTTCACACGTTTTGAAAGAGAGTTCGAAGGAAGAACTCCGGTTTTGAACTGGGCATTACATTGTTAACGATTTTTACGGGAAAAAGCGTATTAAATGATTTGCGATCAACGAATCGGGTTACGACTCGGATTTTGAAAAGTAAATACTATCACGATCCAAACGGGTTGGACTTTGTAAATGACAGTATTTAAATACGGTATCAACGGAATCGAACGATCCGGAATCGTAAATGACGATCAACGAGCCAAAACGGCTCGGAATTGTAAATGACGATCAACGAGCCAAAACGGCTCGGAATTGTAAATGACAGAAAAGTAAATGACAATCAACGGATCGATCGATCCGGAATGGTAAATGACATAAAAAGTAAACGGAACGGGGTCGGAACGCCGTTTTAACCCGTGATTACTTCTCTTACGGTAAGAGAAGAGGATCGAGAGGCTAAAACGTATTGGACCCCGTTAGACGGAGGCGTCTACATTTCAATAACATTGTTCGAAACGGTTGTAGCGACTGGCGCGTAAACCGAGACGAAATGAGAGATTAGAGAGAGCGAGTTGTACCTATGGCTAGGATCGACTCCTTTGGCTCGGGGGGTGTATACGGGATACAGAAAGTAGTTTAGAACGGTGTTTCGAAGTGGTGAGGGACGTATTTGATCGAAATATGGAAGTTTCATGCGAATTGAGACGAACGGGGGCTCGGAAAGGGGTGAAACTCAGTTGGGCCGTGGGTGAAGTGAGTTTTTTGGAGTAAAATTTGTTGTTCTTTGGCTTTGACAGCAACTTCTATTTATAGGTGAATTTTCAGTAGGAGTCCGGCCGGACTTAGACTGAAATCCAGGGGGTTTTGTGAAACTTTGGAAATTGGAGGGGCTTGCTGGCAATATCTGAAAATCTGCAGAGGAAGTCCGGCCGGACTGAGACTGTATACCAGGGGTATTTTAGTCTTTTTACTTTGAATTTGATTGAAGGGTGACTAGAGGGAGGTGGCATGCGTGCCAAGTGTCCCTGTGAGTCACCAAATGTGTGGGAGTTCGTTCCCGGGTCCCGATTTTGTCCGTTTTTTAAATAACAGTCCGAAAAATGTCCGAAATGCCCCCGAAAAGTGCCGGAAAGTGCGTTTTTCAGGGAAAGCCGTACTTTTACGTGCGATGACATGTGTCAAGTACGCTTCGACGTCGGGATGCACGGGGCAGTCCCGGGACGTCTCGTTGGCATGGCAACGGGGAGTTTAACGAGTTCCGGTTAACCTGGAGTAGGCCAGTTAACGGATTTCGATTAACTTTCTGACGGATTTTGACGATCCGGATTTGGGTACTTACAGTTAGCCCCTCAGCGACGTCACTTCCGAAGGAGGTGGGGTCGTTGAAAAAGATAAGGATCCAAATCGGGATGCCTTACTTTGAAAGAGACCTGGGCGGTCAGCTGGCTAGACCCTTAGCGAAAGGATTCCTACGTATCCCGAGCGGGAATCAAGCCGATCGTAGTTCGTAGGTGCAAGGATCCGCGCGTGGGGACCTTGACCTGAGCGAGACTGTTGGGAGGCGTCTGAACCTGAATGAGACCATCGCGAGGTACCTGTACCTGAATGGAGACTATTGTGAGGCGTCTGAACCTGGGATTTCTGAAACCTTCGAGGGCGTGTGGCGCCTCAGACCAGAGTTGCTGAAACATACGAGGGCGTGTGGCGCCTCAAACCGGAGTTGCTTAACATACGAGGGCGTGTGGCGCCTCAAACCGGAGTTGCTGATACTGATGAGGGCGTGTGGCGCCTCAAACCGGAGTTGCTGATACTGACGAGGGCGTATGGCGCCTCAAACCGGAGTTGCGAGGATACGTTTATCCTGAGACGAAGGCGTTCGTGCCTTGGGTGCTGGGCTTACGTTGACTATCAGGTTTATCCTGCTGGGGATAGGGCGGCAATGATGGGAACAGTTGTGTTAAACTGGCGTTATTAACAACTCGGAAGGATTGACGTTTCTCTTTAGAATCCTGCTGGGGATGAGCATTCGGGCTTACCTTGACGGCCTAAGAGGGATTGTTGTGCGGGCTTACCTTGATGGCCGCTGAGGTGGAACGATCGGGCTTACGACTGGTGGCCGGGGAAGTGAACGATGGTGAAAACCACTTGGAAATTTTAACGTCGGGAGACGGAGTTGTAACTGGAACGTCCGGAGACAGGGTTGAGCGTCTGAATGTCAAACGTCAATCGAGGATTAAATTTAACGTCTGGAGATGGAAATGTAACTGGGATGTCCGGAGACATGATTGAGCGTTTGAACGTTAAACGTCAATTGAGGATTGAATTTAACGTCTGGAGACGGGATTGTAACTGGGATGTCCGGAGAAATGATTGAGCGTTTGAACGTCAAACGTCAATCGAGGATTGAATTTAACGTCTGGAGACGGGAATGTAACTGGGATGTCCGGAGACATGATTGAGCGTTTGAATGTCAAACGTCAATCGAGGATTGAATTTAACGTCTGGAGACGGACGCGAGCGTTTGAATGTCAAACGTCGACTGAGAATTTAACGTCTGGAGACGAGCGTTAGTGAAAACTAACTGAGAATTTAACGTCTGGAGACGAGCGTTAGTGAAAACTAACTGAGAATTTAACGTCTGGAGACGAGCGTTAGTGAAAACTAACTGAGAATTTAACATCTGGAGACGGGCGTTAGTGAAAACTAACTGAGAATTTATCCTCGGGGGATGGGATGTTAGAAATGTCTAACTGGGGTAAAATTTTACACTTTTGGAGGCCAAAAGGGGTAAAATTGGAACTGCGAAGAGTTGAGGGGCTGAATTGGAAGGAATCTTTCTGGTGCAGCAAGAGTCCGGCTGGACTTGGACTGAATTTGACCAGGTCCTTATCAGCGCCGAGGCAGAAGCTGAAAATGGCCATTTTCTTTCATTGTTTCCGACGAGGAAGAGAGGAGGAGAGAATTTTCACCCCAAATTTTGAGGTTTGCTCAGATTTGTGAAGGAAAATTGCTATGGAAGGTGATTGGGAACCAATGGCTCGCCACGGAAGGACCGATGACGAAAGACCGCGGTTGGTTCGGACCTTTCGAACCAATGTTCTTCCATTGAATCCGGCGGAGTTCTACCCATCTAGGGACAAACACAACTCCAAAGGAGGGATCGAGAGACAAGTAAGCTTCCCTCAAATTTCATTAATTTTAAGAATGTGCATTCTTTAAATGTTAGAAATTTGATTAGGAATGAGTTAGGGATTTTGGTGCCCGGATTGGGGCTTTTGACTTTGCTATGAACCTTTGTCGAAATTGACTAGGATGTAGTTCAATTGACACTATGGGTAGATGACATAAAAATTTTGGTTGCAAAATTCCATGTCTAGATGCATTTTCCAAAATTAAAGTAGCTTTAATTCGGGACGGAGTAAATTTTCGAAATGTTCGAAAGGATTTTGAAAGTTCCGATTTCGACGGAGTTTTCGAAATGGTTTTGAAAGTTCCGGATTCGACGGAGTTTTCGAAAGGTTTTGAAAGTTCCGAATTCGACGGAGTTTTCGAAATGTTTTGAAAGTTTCGGATTCGACGGAGTTTTCGAAAGGTTTTGAAAGTTCCGGATTCGACGGAGTTTTCGAAATGATGGAAATATTTTAGGAAATGAATGAGAACCGTATCTGCATTGCATCCTTTTGACATGCGTTCGTGCATCCTGTTGACGTTGCTTCTGTGCTTAACGTATTTTTGCCTTGTTCACCTGCAGGGGCGAGGGACGGTTGATACCCACAACCAGAAGAGTCGGGGTGCCTTTGAGGCAGTGAGAGCGCTGTGAGAGGTATTCCCGGACGATGCTCGAGAGGGAGAGAGGAGTCCACGGCAGCTGGTGGTCGACTCCGGGTTGGCTGGGTTTATCAGTGCGGTAGCTGCGATAGCTGATACGCAGAGGGCCAGGTCCATGTACGTGGCTCTGAGCGAGTACTGGTGGGATACGACCCACACTTTCCATTTCAGATGGGGGGAGGCGACGGTGACTCCCACTGACTTTGCCGCTATCACTGGGTTGCCATTCTGGGGCAACACGCTGGTGTGGGTGGATGGTTATACCCCGGGGCAGTTGTCGGAGCTGCTGGGTTTTGATATTACCGATGCCAGGGGCTTAGGCATTCGGTACAGGCCGATGGAGGTGCATCTGCAGACGGGTATTGCAGATTATTTGGCTGGATCTTTGAGGATGACCGCGGAGCGCCTGGCTCGAGGGTTCATTTGGTTCGCGTTGTCAGCGACTTTGTTCCCGACTTCTGATACATCCTGTCACTTCCCTCTGCTCGGGTCGCTGACAGATTTGGATGCCGTGAGGGGGTATGCATGGGGGGAAGCTGGACTGGCCGAGCTCTATCATTCCCTGGACAGGTTCTCGCGGGGAGAGGAGAATTCCTTGAGTTGTTTCTCGCATGCTTTGGATGTAAGTTTACGTCTTTTTCTCTTCCTTGTCTCATTTATGTACTCGTATGTATCTGCTCTGTAGCTGACATAACTTTCCATTTGCTTGGCAGGTCTGGTGCTATGAGGTGTTCAGTCCGCAGGAGTGGGACATTAGGTAGGTTACGCGGCGGCGGAAGCTCCTGGTGGGACTTCATTGCGACGCTATGTATCTGGGGGAGAGGGTGACCCGTCAGCATGGCCCGGGGTCACTTTCGATGGTGCCGGTGGATCCGCCTCTGCGCATGCAGCATCCTCTGTTGATGCCGATGGAGGAGTTGGAGAGGTATAGACAGGGCGTGTTCTATACCGAGTACATCATAGCGGGGGCCGACTATGAGACTTTCTTGAGGATGAGGCTGAGGAGCCTACAGGTGCAGCACAGGGAGGGCGATGGCCCTGGATATCCCCGAGATCTCCCGCTTCCACACGCTAGGCTGGCGTATGAGGGGCTGGACTGTTCGCGCAGGCAGCTGGTGATCCCACTCCCGGATGAGCCGAGACCACGGTATAGGGTTGACCCCAACACTTCGGTGAGTGCCTTTTTTGATTTTCTGCATTTGATAGTAGCATTCTGCAAATGTTGCATCTGTACTTTCTGCTTGTTCTTTTGATGACTTTCCTGGTTCCATTCAAGGGTGTACGGCCGTGCTGTCTGAATGACGCTATAAAGGAGTTTGGTGGAAGGGTGGGCCGCCTACGTTAGGAGGCTCATGGCGTTCATGCGGTGCAGTTCCCGGAGGAGCGTGGATGTCTGTGAGCCGAGGCCGTCTAGGCCGAGAGGTTCGCCTGTTCCCACGGCTGGTGGGGAGGACTTCGTACAGGGATTTGGCCAGTTCGCGGGCGGAACGGCTGGGTTTGGAGCTCATCCTCCTTCGCACTCGGGGAACGAGAGGGGAGAGTCCTCGAGTTCGCTGACGACGAGGAGGCCTTTCGCGTATTCCCGCCTGGAAGAATTTGGAGACTTCTTGTTTGCGACGGATCCGACAGCTGCGGAGCAGTGCGTCGAGTGCTCGGATGACGAGCAGGATTCGGAGTAGTCCTCCTTTACTGCTTTCTTTCTTTTTTTTGTAGACTGTATGTATCGTCTGGAACGATTTGATTTGAACTGCACTTGAAAAAAGGCGCCCGTGGGGCGGAACCTGTATTTCGCACATTTATTCTGTGATCACCTTCTGTTATTTTCGGCAAATAAGGAAGTAGGTTAATCAAAAATAAATAAAATAAAACATGCATTAAAAATTGAACGGGTCAAAATTTAAGCCTATATGCACTGGTTATTAATTAATTGCACTGTTGCACGAGCCCGGGGCGTAAGGGATATTGACATTGGTTAAATGAAACTAGGGTCAGCACGCAGATTCACAAGGCATGAACAGGGCGTTGTTTGGAATTGCTTCCAATTTAGGAGCAGCTGGCTGCAGAGTTGACCAGGTCAACTACAGGGGAAGTCCGGCCGGACTGTGAGTGAATTTCTAGAGTCTTTTAAATTGCAGTTTCAGCTTTTCAATTGGTTAAGAACTGCGCATTCACCTCTGATCAGTTAGCTGAATTCTCTCAAATTTCTAAGGTTTCCTTCACTTTCTTTCATGGCTCACTTTCCTAAGCTATCGTCTCGAATGCAAGAGCGATACTTGGAAAATTTCCAGTCGTGGGTACGGAACCACACGAGGCAGAACAAAGGGTTTTTCGAAGGCTGTTACAGAATGAAATCTGTTTGGGCTTTAAAGAAGCTCATGCCAGATTGGGATCTTTTGAGAGCAGCGGCTCGTTTCTGGGACGTACGGAGGAATGTGTACAGTTTCTCGTACAACGAAATCACTCCTACGTTTGAAGATTTCCGGGCCATTCTGGGAGGACCTGAGACTGAACAGCTAGTTCTTCCGTATGCTGGTGGCATGGCCACTGTTGAGAAGCTAGTGTCTTTGCTTGGTATCTCGGCTGGAGAAGCATACGGGATGCTGATACTGAATACTGATTATGTCGACATTTCGGGACTGCCCGATAGATTTGCCAGAGCTGAGGGGAGCGTCTTTGCATGGGACGCGTTTGCTCTGTGCACGATTGTAAGTACCCAAATCTGGCTCATGCCTTCCGGTTAATTTTTCCCGACAATTTCGGTAAGTTTTCCGGTAATTCCCCAGACCTTCCCAGCGTTCCGGAAACATTCCGGAACTGTTTTTTATTAAATAAGGGCTAAAGAGGATCCTTCCTAATTAAGAAACACGTTTTTCTTAATTAGGAAGGAGGGTTCTAGAATTTGCCACCTTGCATGGTTCTAGAATGCTGAGTCATTCAGGATAAGCCCGCACGGCTGCATTTGCTCGCTGCTCTTAGCCGCACGGCTTCATTCACCTTATCCAGATTACCTATAAATAGAGGCCTCCTCTACCCATTTCAACACACACAATAGAGGCACAAAATACACAATACACTAATAAACACTCCCAAGACGTGAAGAATATTGGTGCAAGCTCAAGAAGGTGAAGAAGGAAGGCCAAGAAGCTACCTCCCTCCTCCTTGAAGACCTAAGACCAACCTCTCCTCCTAGCTCCGTTCGAAGAAGCAAAGGAAGCAATTGGTAACCTCGCACGCCCTAACCTTGCTTTTAATTGATATACTTGCTCATTGCATTCATATATCTTGCTTGGGACTTGGCATTTATTCATAAAGATCACATCTTTATCACCCCTTTCCCTTTTGCATGCATTAAGACCTCATTTGTCATAAAAATGTAGTCTTTTTCATAAAGGTGCATCCTTTGCACCTAAAACCCCCATTTTCAAATAAAAATGTCATTTTTATGCATCATTTGCACATAAAAATCCAATCTTTTCAATAAAAATGCATCCTTTGCATTCAAAAACCTTTTCCAATGCATCATTTGCATAAAAATCCTATCTTTACGCATCACTTGCATAAAGATCATTTCTTTCAATCAAAAAGCATCATTTGCTAAAACCAAAAATGTCATCTTTTCATTAAAGAGTCATTTTTCATCATGCATTTCCCTTCCCCCAACCTTGGAACGGACCGGTGTAAAAGATCCTATCTTTACATCGTTCCTTCCATTAAAGGTTCACGATTTCTTTGGAAAGGGATAACCTTGAACCCTATATCTCCGATTATCGCTTAAGAAAGAGTATGAAGCCTCTATACGAGCTCGACCGTCTTAAAGCGTAGGATTGATGGGCTAAGGACCCTCCTTTTCTAAAGAACCTCATCTTTGACCAAAAGAGAGTCATTCTCTCGATCACGCAAGTCCCGAGGGTCCCGAGGTTAAAATGCGATGATCACAAGTCATAAGATGAGGACGGGATCATAATCCCAAATACATAAAATTCCAAGGAATCCCGAGCGACAACCAACAAATGGTTTGTACGTCCGGAAGACAACTTGGGACATTCCCCCCCTTTTTTCTCAAACACATGCACACAAGAAAGCACGCAAGCAAGCACGATTACTGAAATCTTGGGAGACTTGCTCCGGCAAGGCACTTTGGGTGAACGCCAAACGTTCTTCCCAAGGGGTAACTTAACCTCCGAACCCAAGTAAAAACCTTTTTTTCAAAGTTTTGAGGTAATCAAAATGGCGTGGCGACTCCGTTTTTCAAATAACTCGGATGTCTTCAAACTCGCGTGAATCCAACAAAATTTGGGCACCACATTCACAGTTTGGCGACTCTGCTGGGGAGTACCCAAAGGAGAAAAGCTTCTATTTTCAAAACAAAAAAATTGATACTCGGTATATAGGTGGAAACCACTTACCCTTCCTGTACACTCCCTGACGTGGGAGTTGGGATAACCGGTGGTTTAACAATCCACGTACCAGTATCCCTTTTCGAAAAACAATTTTGAAAAAAATAAAAGAAAGCTTTTCCCTTTGAGCGGGTTAGACTCCCATCACCGATTTCATTAATCGTGCTTGCTTTCTTTACCATGCATTGCATCATTTGCATCTTGGAATTTGTGCATACTTTGAAACGGGAAATAACCCGAAAAATAGCAAAAGGAGTGGAACCTGGAAAATTGATCCATGCAGTCGTACGGCTCAATCCTCCTTGGATTCTGACCGGGCGGCCTCAGTGGCAATTCCACCAGGAAAAATCATGGTTAATCTGGCGCCCTAGCAGCTTGGGGCTACTCGGCTTCATGACCGGCGGGGCTCCCGAGAAAATTTACGTGCTTATGTGTTGCATTTTCCCCGTCCCGAAAATCATTCCTTTAAAACACATTATGAAAATCTCTGTTTTAACTCAAAAGGAACATTTTTAGGAGACCGCACACTACGCGCACTGATATATCCTGTACACTTTGCACGCACGTCCTTCAAACCCGAGGGTGGTTCCAGTGCATTCACGGACAGCCTTACGATGCTCCCGGGCGCGCACGGAATCATCCCAACCTCCCCATGGCAGCCAGTGTCGACCAATGCACAGTCCGTGTCACACGTTTCAAAAAACCGTGACTTTTTGGTTGGTTTTTGGTCTAGTCCGTGTCATATAGCCCAGTTGCTTACCCTCGTAAAGGTCAAGCCTTAGTTCATAACGGAGGAAGAACTCTGCCAAAATTCCGACAAGGAAAAATTGGCGAGATCTCAACTCCGACATTGACTATTGACCTTGACCTGCACGGAATGCGTAAGAGTCAAGACCGAGTCTTTGCCAAGAAATCAAAAGATCTTTCGCTCAAGCGAAGCTCTGCCAAAATTCCGACAAGGAAAGATTGGCAAGATCTTGACCCGGCATTGACTTCGATTCTAACTCACGCCCGGCGTAAGCAACGAAGTTCAATGTGACACTGTGTCATCCGGCTTTTGCCGCCCGACCCATGCCTATTATCTTCTCGGACATTACCGAAAGTCAAAACATCATTCGCTCAAGCGAAATTCTGCAAAATCCTATCAAGGCAGAAAGACGAGACTTTCCCGGTATTCCCTTGACTATAATCCGCATCGCTCGTGCGTTAAAAGGTCCTATGACCCGCTAGACCCGTTAGGAGCGTTCTTTACTCTCGGTCGGTGGGATCCGCGTGCCCTATAGGACCCTCGCCCGGGACTGTCCACCCTGGGAGGTCGAAATACAGGTGGAATACGAGGGGCTTATAGACGTAGTGACAGAACCCACTGATCCAGGATCTAGAGTAGTTGCGAAAAAAAGAAGGGCAAACCCCCCTTTTCCAACCAAATAGGAATTAATAAAAGACATGATTTTAAGTAAACTTGAACAATTAATGTAATCATAATTGCATTTTCCTATCTCTGATATCCCTAATCGAGACCTCCTCGGTCCGATTTCTGATTTCTCTCTCTCGACCTTTCATGGTCAAACCCTAATCGAGACCTCCTCGGTCCGGTTTTCGATTTTCTATCCCGACCTTTCATGGTTAAACCCCTAATCGAGACCTCCTCGGTCCGATTTCCGATTTTCCTATCTCGACCTTTCATGGTCAAATCCTAATCGAGACCTCCTCGGTCCGATTTCCGATTTTCCTATCTAGACCTTTCGCGGTCAAATCCCTAATCGTGACCTCCTTGGTCCGATCTTCGATTTTCCATCTCGACCCTTCCGCGGTCAAATCCCTAATCGCGACCTCCTCGGTCCGATCTCCGATTTTCTATCTCGACCTTTCGCGGTCAAATCCCTAATCGCGACCTCCTCGGTCCGATCTCCAATTTTCTATCTCGACCTTTCGCGGTCAAATGCAATCCCGACCTTTCACGGTCAAGTCTCCAATCAAAGATCCTCACGGTCCAATTTTCAATCTTGACCTTTCAAGGTCTCATCTTTTTCGATCAATTAGGATTAGTAGAAAATGTGTTTTGAGCAAAATTTAAGCGATAAGTGCATGTTACTTGAGCCTTCAGCCTAAACACTTACCTCCAGGCCTAACACTTACCTCCGAGTCTAAACCTTGCCTACCCCCGAGTCTAAACCTTGTCTATCCCTTTCCCGCAGCGAGAAAGAAGTGGGTGAGAATATCGGGTCAGCGGCTTGTCAGTGCGGAAATTTCGGGCTCGGATAGTTCGTCGGAATCGTCCGTTCATCGCCTTAGGAATTTAGAATGGCAGATTTGGACAAAAACAAAGTGAGGGTGCAGGAAATCAGATGGTTAGGAAGGAAGAGTTAGCCCTGGCTTTGGAAAATGCCCATAAGGCTCATGAGGAACAGCAAGCCATGCTTATTGACGCACTCCGTCGTCATGGAGTTCAGGTCACAGTTGAGTCGAACGGTTCTCCGGTGGTAGTCGAAGATGAGACTTCAGAAACAGTGATTTCAGTCCCTTCATCCTATAACCAAGACCCCCCAGCCTATAACCAATACCTTCCTCCATCCACATATGATCCCTTGTCAAGGACCACTTCTCCTCAGTCCTTTCCAACATCCCATCTCATCAGGGCCCCATTGCCCTCAACTCCTCAGAACGGATTGGGCTTCACCCCACCTGTCTCTCACTTTCAGCAATACCTGCCAGTTTATGCTCCAACCTCACATAATCAGTTTGAGATATGTGGCTATGTTCTAAAGCCCCTATACTCGCCTGAATGCGATCATGAGTTGCCAAAGGATGATCCGAGTTTTCAGCTGTCACCTACCGGACTTAATGAATTCAGCCGTCAGTTTGCTACTACAAGTCCTCTGTTGCCGCCCGGTAACCCGAGAGTCCCCGTTGACCCCCATGTGGTAATATTGATGGAACAAGTACAACAGATGCAAGAGAAGCTTGACCTCATGATGAGTATCAATACTCCCTTGACCCAAGATGTCGAGCCAAGCAAGGAAATGATTCCACCAAGTGTAACCCAATGCCACCCGCACCAAGCAAAGAACCATACCCGGCTCAAGCACTCGCCCTCACAAAGAAAAGGGTGTCGTAGCTTCCTTCAGCCAAATTCAACAGTGGAACCAATTGGACAGTGAAGATCAAAGTCTTGAGAACAACAAGGTTTCCCAAAAACCTCGCTCCTTTCACTTTGACAATACAGAGAGGCCTTTAAGCAAGATTCTGGAAGAGCTAATGAAAGAAAAGCTGATAAAGCCACTGGAGAATTGGAAGCCCAGGAACCCCAGTATTCGGTTGGATGAGTCCAAGCATTGTCTTTTCCATCAATACCATGGGCACAACACTGATGATTGCACCTATTTGAGGCATGAGATCCAGAAGTTGATAGAAGATGGGAAGTTTGAGAACCTCCATGGGCCAAAGACAGAAAGTTATGATAAGAGGTCAATTCAAGAAGTGCAACATGATGTTGGGATGCCCATGAGCAAAGTTTTCAACGATTTGATGAAACGAGGCCTTCTCACACCTCTCGAGAATTATAAGCCAAGAAACCCAAGTAGAGTTAACAGGGCCAAGTTCTGTGAGTACCACAAGCATTATGGTCATGTGACAGACAGGTGTGTGGATCTGAAGAAAGAAATTCAGTGGCTGATCTACGAAGGAAAGCTCAAGCTCCCTGGCAGTCCAACCAGCGAAGAGTAGCTAGACTAGGGTTTACCTATCCTTAAAAAAAAAAAAAAGAGAAAAAAAAAATAGTCTCTCAGTCAACCTTCGTAGGTTCTAGTACTTTTCTCTTTCAATCAAGTCCTCTACGGACATTGTATTTAATCTTCAATTTTCTATAAAAGAGTCTTCTTCTTTTCTTGCTAGACTTAAGACATTATTTGCACACCTACATTACATTTAATGAAATGGTTTTATTTTATATGATCACTTGCATTGCTCAACAAGTAATCTCTCGAAATAATTCACGTTCTGATTAATCGGTGTGAGAAAGTCAACCAATGCTCTCCCTATACACCTTCCTTACCCCACAAAAGGCCTCCATCAAGCCATACACTTTCCTTACTTCACAAAAAGGCCTTCATTAAACCATACACTTTCCCAATCATGCCCCCACCTTCATCTTGACCAAGTCAACGACGGCGGCAACATCAAGGGACAACAAGAAGCCACTCAGCTTCGAAAGATCGACCCCGTGGTGACAACAACCTAGGAGCTTGGCTTAGACCTCAAGGGTATCAAGAATGTTCAAGCAGGGCTCGCCTTGGCCCTCAAGTACTTCGTAAAATAAAAAAAATGCGCTGCCAAAAGAGTAATGCCCGGCTAGGCCGAAAATCCCAAAAAAGGGCGGTCTAGGCAAAAAACAGGGTTGCACATAAAAATTAAAAAAAAAAAAAAATGAGGCCAAGGACCCAGCACCGCCAATCAAAAGCTTGACGGACAGACAAGATCAAAGCTCAGAGAATGAAAGTTGTCGATAACAATGGGGCGGTCAAAGCAAAGCCAGAAGCACTTCATAAGCCTGCAGGCACGTGCAAATCCTTTCTTCCCCAATGAAAGAGGAAGCAATCAGAAGCAGCCGTCCAAGAATGACTTGGTCAAGGAATCATCCCGAGGCCCACGCCTCATCATCCAATCTTCTCATCCTAGCCTTTTCACTAAAGGAACCACAAATCCCATTTCCCAAAACAATCCGGCCAAGGTCGAACTACGGCGACCTGAGCTCCTCACAATGAGGGGAACGTAGGCAACCAGAAATGGCCGGTCATAAGCATATTCAAATCCCGAGAATTCGGTCTCATCAAATGACCTCTCCCATGGACACGCCGTATCCCAGGAAACCCGGTCTCATCAATGACCTCCCTATACACAAACCTTTCTTTCACACCAGCCAACCTTGATCCGCGACACTGGTTGACTTTCTCCTCATGATTAATCAGAATGTTTGTTCATATCGAGATTAATGGTTGAATAACCCGAACATCAACAAAGGGTTTTAAGCAATCTTGTGATCATTGTAAATAAAACAAGTTTTCAGATGTCTTGACAAGTCTTCCTTTTCTACATCTTAGGAAAAATAGTGCTAAACACTGATTTTCTGTCAGCAGGGGCTTCCATACACTTTTACAAACCTTTCTACGCTTATGCTCTCTCAAACGAGTCAAACCCAAAGCGAGTTTTTGTGCCTACATTGAATAAGGCCATCAAAATAACACAAAATCGGGACCTGTTCCCACCTTTCGAAAAATATGCCCCTGCATGTATAAATTCTTTTCTTTCACATCTTCTTAAGGTTGACTGATTGACTAAAAAAAAAAAAAGGGGGATAGGTTTCCCTCTTCTGCTACAATTCGCATTAGGGCTGCCTTGACACTCTTCGAGTTTGGGGCTTTGCCAAGCCATTTCCTTAGACTGGGGCTTCTTTAGCCATTTTTGGGGTCCGCCTCAGGTTCCTCGCCCATAAGATGGATCCAGTCTTGGTCAGATCAACCTCAGGATCACTTTTACAGTACCAATCATATTGGGATCTTCTCCTTAGACCGGGGCTTCACCAAGACCTCGCCTACTCGCTTGTCCAATGGGCTTTGCCACCAGGGTTTTGCCAATGAAAGGATCTTTCCTTACTTCAACAAGATATGGGGCTTTTGCAAAGAGTATTTCCTTAGACCGGGGCTTCGATAAGTTGCATCCATCCCTAGAAGAGAGGATTGGTCACTTCGACATCTGTTAGCATCAGCTTCAAATGCTAGAGTGTGAGAAAAGAACATTCACCGAGACCCGAGGTTCAAACTCAGTCTCAGCCCAAGAGGGAATCTTAGTCCACGTTGACAACAACAGCAGTTCAGTCCGCACCCAAGGGATACAACCCCACCTGCTTGAAACCCGTCTTAAACACATTCCATATGTACATCCAGACCCAGCCTCTACCATATTTCCAAGAAAAAATCACCCCTAGGCTCAAGTAACGTGCCAATTGCTAATGATAACATTTTCTCCCAAAAGCGCCTTCGTTACTTCCGTTATAACAAGATAACGCCAGGCGACAGTTTCCTAATTGTCAAAAATCCAACTTTGGCTACCTCTATCACAGATTGAAAAGTATGCTCAAGTTTTCCAGTTATAGCTGCCTCTATCTACTCGATAGTGACGTAAGCTTCAGCTTCCTCAGGTGACAACCTCCATTAATTGTCAAAACCTCAAGAATCCTAGACATCGTTCCTAACTGTCTAGATGAAGTTTGAACTACGATCAAGGCTTGATTCCTCCGGGATACGTAGGTAGCCTTTCATAAAAAGGTCCAGCCATCCGACCACATTGGTCACCTTTTTCTTTCCCCATTCCTCAATGGTGCGTAAGCTTTTCATAAAAGTCCAACTATCTGACCACATTGGTCACCCCCCTTTATTTGGCACATTCCCAGTAGGATCGGCCGTTTGACCTCCTAGGTCACCCTGTTTCCATCCTTATAGTAAGGGACCAGTATCTCTTCGCCATGCCCCAGTAGAATCAGGCATGTGACCTCTTTGGTCACCCAATTCCAACCCGTATCGGCAATTCCAGTCCAATTCCAAAGGTTCTGTAAAGTACAATTCAGGCTACCTATGTCACGCGACAAACCTAGCCACTTGGAATACTGAGTCGTGCGACATACTTAGCCCATGTGGCTGGATTTTACAATTTTGCTCCTGAAGGCTCAATTTTACAATTTCGTCCCCCATAGGCCTGTTTTACCCTTTGTGCCCCTGGCATTTTCAATCATTTTCAATCAAATTTTTCTCCAAAGGCCCCCGAGGCTTATTTTACAAATTAACCCCGTGGCTCATTTTATTTGCCTTTGGCATTTTTAATTCACTTCTTTTACAAAATTATCGGGTACGTCCCACTTCTTTTACAAAAAATTATCGGGTACACCCCACTTTCTTTACAAAAATCATTGAGTCCTTCTTACTTCTTTACAAAATGCATTCTCTCTCGCGATCTCCGTCATTCCAAGGTGGAAGAATGACATTTCGCTCTATCTTTCGATCTCCGTTATTCCAAGGTGGAAAAATAACATTTCGATCTCTCTCGCGATCTCCGTCATTCCAAGGTGGAAGAATGACATTTCGCTCTATCTTTCGATCTCCGTTATTCCAAGGTGGAAGAATGACATTTCGCTCTATCTTTCGATCTCCGTTATTCCAAGGTGGAAGAATAACATTTCGATCTCTCTCGCGATCTCCGTCATTCCAAGGTGGAAGAATGACATTTCGCTCTATCTTTCGATCTCCGTTATTCCAAGGTGGAAGAATAACATTTCGATCTCTCTCGCGATCTCCGTCATTCCAAGGTGGAAGAATGACATTTCGCTCTATCTTTCGATCTCCGTTATTCCAAGGTGGAAGAATAACATTTCGATCTCTCTCGTGATCTCCGTCATTCCAAGGTGGAAGAATGACATTTCGCTCTATCTTTCGATCTCCGTTATTCCAAGGTGGAAGAATAACATTTCGATCTCTCTCGCGATCTCCGTCATTCCAAGGTGGAAGAATGACATTTCGCTCTATCTTTCGATCTCCGTTATTCCAAGGTGGAAGAATAACATTTCGATCTCTCTCGCGATCTCCGTCATTCCAAGGTGGAAGAATGACATTTCGCTCTATCTTTCGATCTCCGTTATTCCAAGGTGGAAGAATAACATTTCGATCTCTCTCGCGATCTCCGTCATTCCAAGGTGGAAGAATGACATTTCGCTCTATCTTTCGATCTCCGTTATTCCAAGGTGGAAGAATAACATTTCGATCTCTCTCGCGATCTCCGTCATTCCAAGGTGGAAGAATGACATTTCGCTCTATCTTTCGATCTCCGTTATTCCAAGGTGGAAGAATAACATTTCGATCTCTCTCGCGATCTCCGTCATTCCAAGGTGGAAGAATGACATTTCGCTCTATCTTTCGATCTCCGTTATTCCAAGGTGGAAGAATAACATTTCAATCTCTCTCGCGATCTCCGTCATTCCAAGGTGGAAGAATGACATTTCGCTCTATCTTTCGATCTCCGTTATTCCAAGGTGGAAGAATAACATTTCGATCTCTCTCGCGATCTCCGTCATTCCAAGGTGGAAGAATGACATTTCGCTCTATCTTTCGATCTTCGTTATTCCAAGGTGGAAGAATAACATTTCGATCTCTCTCGCGATCTCCGTCATTCCAAGGTGGAAGAATGACATTTCGCTCTCTTTCGATCTCCGTTACTCCAAGTTGAAAGAATAACATTTCGATCTCTCTCGCGATCTCCGTCATTCCAAGGTTGAAGAATAACATTTCGCTCTCTCTTTCGATCTCCGTTATTCCAAGTTGAAGGAATAACATTTCGACCTCTCTCGCAATCTCCGTCATTCCAAGGTGGAAGAATGACATTTCGCTCTATCTTTCGATCTCCGTCATTCCAAGGTGGAAGAATGACATTTCGATCTCTCTCGCGATCTCCGTCATTCCAAGGTGGAAGAATGACATTTCGCTCTCTCTTTCGATCTCCGTCATTCCAAGGTGGAAGAATAACATTTCGATCTCTCTCGCGATCTCCGTTATTCCAAGTTGAAGGAATAACATTTCGCTCTCTCTTTTCGATCTCCGTCATTCCAAGGTGAATGACATTTCGCTCTCTCTTTCGATCTCCGTTATTCCAAGTTGGAAGAATAACATTTCGATTCGCCAAAGCTCGAACTACGACTCCGGCTTGATTCCTCCGGATACGTAGGTAGCCTACTTTAGGTTCAGCCAATTCGTCACATTTGACGCCCCCTTTCCCCTGAGTGGATTCCGAACTACGATCAAGGCTTGATTCCTCCGGATACGTAGGTAGCCTTTTATAAAAGGTCCAGCCATCCGACCACTTTCGGGCCACCCCGTTCCTTCGTCGCTCCTCGCTGATGAAGTAATCCCTCATAGAGACCACCTTGGTCACTTCTAGCATATCCCCGTAGGATCAATTGCTTGACCTCCTAGGTCATTTTCTATTTTCCCCAAAGAAGAGACCCGCTTTCTCTTCTCCCTTCCTCGCCAGATCTTATTCCGAACTACGGCTGTGCTTGATTCCTCCGGATACGTAGTAGCCTTCCAAAAGGTTCAGCCACTCGACCGTCTCGGTCATCTAATCCGTCTTGGCATTCGCCAGATCGGATCCTTTTCTATCGACAACCCCACTTGCCTTGCAAGTGACGTTGCCGAGGGGCTTCTGTAAGTACCCAAATCTGGCTCATGCCTTCCGGTTAATTTTTCCCGACAATTTCGGTAAGTTTTTCGGTAATTTCCCAGACCTTCCCAGGCGTTCTAAACATTCCGGAACTGTTTTTTATTAAATGGGGGCTGAAGAGGATCCTTCCTAATTAAGAAACACGTTTTTCTTAATTAGGAAGGAGGGTTCTAGAATTTGCCACCTTGCATGGTTCTAGAATGCTGAGTCATTCAGGATAAGCCCGCACGGCTGCATTAGCTCGCTGCTCTTAGCCGCACGGCTTCATTCACCTTATCCAGATTACCTATAAATAGAGGCCTCCTCTACCCATTTCAACACACACAATAGAGGCACAAAATACACAATACACTAATAAACACTCCCAAGACGTGAAGAATATTGGTGCAAGCTCAAGAAGGTGAAGAAGGAAGGCCAAGAAGCTACCTCCCTCCTCCTTGAAGACCTAAGACCAACCTCTCCTCCTAGCTCCGTTCGAAGAAGCAAAGGAAGCAATTGGTAACCTCGCACGCCCTAACCTTGCTTTTAATTGATATACTTGCTCATTGCATTCATATATCTTGCTTGGGACTTGGCATTTATTCATAAAGATCACATCTTTATCACCCCCTTTCCCTTTTGCATGCATTAAGACCTCATTTGTCATAAAAATGTAGTCTTTTTCATAAAGGTGCATCCTTTGCACCTAAAACCCCCATTTTCAAATAAAAATGTCATTTTTATGCATCATTTGCACATAAAAATCCAATCTTTTCAATAAAAATGCATCCTTTGCATTCAAAAACCTTTTCCAATGCATCATTTGCATAAAAATCCTATCTTTACGCATCACTTGCATAAAGATCATTTCTTTCAATCAAAAATCATCATTTGCTAAAACCAAAAATGTCATCTTTTCATTAAAGAGTCATTTTTCATCATGCATTTCCCTTCCCCCAACCTTGAACGGACCGGTGTAAAAGATCCTATCTTTACATCGTTCCTTCCATTAAAGGTTCACGATTTCTTTGGAAAGGGATAACCTTGAACCCTATATCTCCGATTATCGCTTAAGAAAGAGTATGAAGCCTCTATACGAGCTCGACCGTCTTAAAGCGTAGGATTGATGGGCTAAGGACCCTCCTTTTCTAAAGAACCTCATCTTTGACCAAAAGAGAGTCATTCTCTCGATCACGCAAGTCCCGAGGGTCCCGAGGTTAAAATGCGATGATCACAAGTCATAAGATGAGGACGGGATCATAATCCCAAATACATAAAATTCCAAGGAATCCTGAGCGACAACCAACAAATGGTTTGTACGTCCGGAAGACAACTTGGGACATTCCCCCCCCTTTTTTCTCAAACACATGCACACAAGAAAGCACGCAAGCAAGCACGATTACTGAAATCTTGGGAGACTTGCTCCGGCAAGGCACTTTGGGTGAACGCCAAACGTTCTTCCCAAGGGGTAACTTAACCTCCGAACCCAAGTAAAAACCTTTTTTTCAAAGTTTTGAGGTAATCAAAATGGCGTGGCGACTCCGTTTTTCAAATAACTCGGATGTCTTCAAACTCGCGTGAATCCAACAAAATTTGGGCACCACATTCACAACGATTGCTACTCTGTTCACGTTCACGTCCCTGGGTGTGTGCCATCACAGTGTACTGGACCTGGTGAGGTAGTGCCGGAGCGGGGGAGACATCGTGCCGTTGGTCTTGGGCGAGACGTTCCTGGGCATAGGTCGGATGGCGACCGATAGCCGATACATGTGGGGAGGGAGTCCCGCTATGCTAACCATGTGGTTGAGGGAGAGACTGCAGATGATACCTAAGGTGCCAATGTCTTGTGATGCATGGTCCTTCTCTCGACGTCCTCTGGTGATAGGGGGCAATCAGGCTGAGCTGGAGCTCTGGATGGCCAGACTCCGCACGCATCACTTGCGATGGTGGGTTCCCCATTGGAAGTTATAGACTTGTCGGACCGCTCAGGAGGGTCTATTGGTTGTCAGAGTGTCGGTGTTGTCTCAGACGTCCTTCTACATTCCATCGTTGGTTCTGCGACAGTACGGGCTGGAGCAGGTGCCATTGACGGGTTTAGCTCATGCTGCTACCTTCGTGGTGGGATCTCTGCTGATGGAAGATCCTTTGACGCTATTGCTGCTCACACGGTGGTGGCAATACACGTCCTTTCCCGCTGTGGTTCTCTTTCACCGAGAGGGGCATAGTTCTGTCGACGCAGTATCTGAACTGGTATGAAGAGTGAATAGTGTCTATCTTGTTGAGACGGGATGAGCTGTTGGGTGCTGGACACCTTGACAGCTCGACCTTGAGGAGGACCGAAGCGAGAGCTAATCCTGGGAATCGTACTGGGAATGACATGGCTGACTATGAGGCCAATGCAGATCGGGAGGCCAATCAGAGCACGGTTATGATGAGTCGAAGCGAGGCAGCTCGAGATAGAGCTAGGGAAAGGGCTGCGTTGACAGCTACAGGTTTGACGGAGGCGTCGGGAAGGGTCCCTGAGCCAGGTAGAAGGACTACCGGAGTATTCCCTGTGAAGGTGAAGAACACTCGCCTGGGGAAAGGGAAGGGGAAGAAGGATGAGGGACCAAGTTCGGGAAACTAGGTTGACCTTGCTGTCCAGAGTATCCACCCATTGTCATTGCAGACACATTAACTGATTAATGTTTTATTGTAGTTTTGCTAGCGTGTAGCGAGTCAAGAGTTGACCGTGCTTGAACTCATCAAAGATTGTTTTAACTGTAATGAATTTGTAGGTTAATTGAAAAGAGTTTTTCGAAACACAAGCAATTGATGCTTATTGTATTTTTTTTTGTTTTGTAGACCGAACCAATGATGGCTGCCTACGTTCCCCTTTTACAATTGGACTAAGGGGCTCAGGTCACCGTAGTTCGACACTTTTAGGTGAATTTGAGAAAACGACGACAAAAGAAGTGCGACTGCTTTTTACCCGGATCATTAGCGGAAATGTATCCAAATGGGTATTACTCTTTTAGCACTTTAATTTTACCAAGGGACGGTGTATGGGGAAGGAGAGTTGACTCGTGCTCTTCCTCAAACAAAGTATTGCGGAGCTTGCTTCCGTTCACGGGGTTAACGAAAGGGTTCCCGTCCAAGTCTCGCTAACTTCATGCCTCCTCCGAGAAGATTCTTTGTACCACGAACGGTCCTATCCAGTAGGCTCCCACTTTCCGAGGGGATTGGTCCGCGTAGGAGGCTTTTCCTTTAGCACCAATTCGCCTTCTCTGATGTCTCGGATCTTGACTTTCTTGTCGAATGCTCGGGCCATTCTGCTCTGGTAGGCTCGAGTGTGTTCCATGGCTTTCAATCTGCGCTCGTCGAGTAGAGCAAGTTCGTCGTGACGGCTTTGTAGCCATTCGAATTCATTGATCCCGTTTTCCAAGAGGACTTAGAGGGATGGAATTTCCAATTCCACGGGCAACATCGCTTCCATTCCGTAGGTAAGCGCAAATGGAGTCTCCCCTGTGGCGGTTCTGGCTGATGTTCTGTATCCCCAGAGGGATAGATGTAGCTTTTTGGGCCAGTCCCGACCTCTGGTGGTCATCTTCCTGATTATCATGGCGAGAGTCTTGTTGGCTTCCTCTACTGCACCATTGGTTTGTGGTCTGTAAGGAGAAGACTTGTGACGCGTGACTCTGAATTCGATCAGCAGTTGGTCACAATCTCCTTCGAAGTGAGTCCCATTGTCGGAGATGATCTCGTTGGGCACTCCGTATCGGCACATGATTTTCTCTCGGATGAACTCGGCCACCTTCTTAGAATTCAGTACCTTGTACGATCTGGCTTCTACCCATTTGGTGAAGTAGTCGACTGCGACTAGAATGAACTCGTGACCATTGCTCCTCGGTGGAGTGATCTTGCCGATGACGTCGATTCCCCATGTGGCGAAAAGGCCATGGTATAGTCATGCAATAGAGTTCATGAGGAGGGATGTGATTGAGGTTGGAGAACCGTTGACATTTGTCGCAGCCTTCGAACGAACCGGATGCGCCTGCTTCCATTGATATCCAATAGTATCCCATACGGAGGATGATCGTGTCAATGCTCGGCGTTCATGTGCGGACCGCAGTTCCGTTGTGAACTTTGTTCATTAGCTCGCTGGCTTTTCTTTGTTTATACACCGAAGGAGTGGCCCTTCGTGGCGCTTCTTGTATAACATACCCCTGCATGACGAAATGGGATGCCAGGCGTTTTAATGCCATCATGTTTTTGGCTTTGATCCCTTCTTTGTATTTTCCATCTTCATTTGTGAAGGAAGCTTCTCCGTTTTGGAGGTACTCGGTAAATTTGATTGTACCTGTGGTTCTTCGATCGTTTCTTTTTTTATTTCGATCTCACAAAGCAATAGGCGGTGTTTCCCGTCCGCCTATTCTCGAGGGGTTTTACCGCTTTCCCATCGGGAATTTCGACAAGAGAGGCGAGGGTTGCTGTGGCATCTCGAAGCGGTTCCTCGTCTCTCAAATAATGAAAAGAGATGTCCTTGAACCGAGCAATGAGCTCCTCCATGTACGCGTGGTACTTCCTGGGAGGCCAGAATCTACCGTCTTCCACTTGTTGGACACTTGATTGATGATAGATGATGAGTCTCTCGTATACATCCAAGCTTTTTGAGATGTTGCGCCGAGGGCGGCTTCTGACCACAGACACAGCCAGATTCTCGCCGCATTGTTGGTTGTTTCAAAATTCAAACTTGATGGATATGGGAGTGTGCTCGTCCTGGGATCGACAAGGAGCATTCCAATACCATTCCCCTTCTTGTTGTGCCGCCCCATCGAAGAAGAGTCACAATGCAGCGGTTTCGATCTCGCTGACTACTCGCCCTTCAGTGATTTTCTCGACCATGTACTTGATGTCGAACTCACCAGGAAGAATGACCACTTGGCTAGTCGCATTGACAGGATGGCTTGTCAAAGAGATATCGACGGGGTCCATTTTGGAGACCAGGAGCACTTCTGTAATGTGACCGCATGTAGTGTTTCGCTTTCCCGACTACCCATGCCAAGGCGGTACAAGTTTTCTCTAATGCCGAGTAGCCGAGTTCACTTCCTTGAAGCTTCCGCTTACGAAGTAGATTGCATGCTCAACCTTGGAATCTTTCTCTTCTTGTGCCAGCATTGCTCCAATTGACGTGTCTGTCGTCGATAACAGTGAGTAGTGGCTTGTCTTCATGTGGCGGGCACGCACTGGGGGATTCACCAAGTAGGTCTTGATTTTCTCGAAAGTCGTTTGACACTCTGAGTCCCATTTGATGTCGGCATTCTTCTTCATCGCTTGAACATGGGCTCGCAGAGATATGTCAACTGGTTGATGAAGCGACCGATGTACCGAAGTCTTCCCATGAAACTTTTCACTTCTGCGAAGTTTGAGGCGGCTTCATGTCGATGATAGCCTTGATTTTATGGGATCGGCTTCGATACCTCTTCTCGTGACCATGTACCCCAAGATCCTTGCCGCGCTTGACGCCGAAGGTGCACTTCGCAAGGTTCAATCTTATGGAGTGTTTTTCGAGTCTGTTGAAGAACTTTCTCAGATCCGCATATGCCGACGCCATGTCCTGGATCCTCTCGGAGTGGATGATCATGCTCGTCGACATATACTTCGATTTCCTTGTGAATCATGTCATGGAAGAGGGTGCTGGCAGCCGGTAAGTAGCCCCGGCGTCTCTTAGACCGAACGGCATGACCGTGTAGCAATATGTCCTCACTGAGTGGTGAAGGCGCTTGGCTTGATCCTCCTCGGACATCTTTATCTCGGTTATATCCAGCAAACCCATCCACGAAGGACTTTACTTCAAAATTTGCCATGGTGTACCGACCGGCATGTCGATGTTACGCAAAGGGGAAATCATCTTTGCAGGGCTGGCCTTGTTGAGATCCCGGAAATGTACACAAAGATCTGACCTTTCCATTGGCCTTCGTGACCGTCACGATGTTGGAGAGCCAAGTCGGGTACTCAATCACTTCCGATGAAACCAACTCGGAGAATTTTCTCAATCTCTTCTTTAACTTGCAAGGACCACTCTGGCTTGATCTTGCGCAGCCTTCCGTTTGACAGGCTTGGACTCGGTGATCCGTGGGAATTATGTGCTCCACGATCGAGGGATCGAGTCCTGCATGTCCCGGTATGACCGCGAACACGTCAACATACTCCCGAGGAGGCTTATCGTGGCTTCTTTTTCTCGCATCGGCGAAGAACGCCCACTTGTGTCTCTTTTTAGGGCTCTTGTAATGACCCTGTGTTCACTTTGGTCATAACCTCTTCGGCTATAGCTTGGGCCCGGCCGTCCTCCTCGTCAACTACAGCGCTCGAGAACTTCTTTCTAATGTATTGTTCCGTTTAATGTGTGCTCGCTTCTTTTATCAATTGAGTTATTAACGCCTTTTAAGTTAAGTGAAGTTTCTTGTTAATCTCTACCAGCTGTTAAAGTGGCAATGAGAGGATACTCCGAAAAGGTCAGACTTTTCATTAGATGAGTAACGGAAATACAATGGTTGGCTACATTTATCATAGTCTTCCTCGGCGTAAGGCCACTGGACGACTGTAGGACCGGACCTCTGACAAGGACTCGGCTCGCAGGGTTTCCGAGACCGGGTTTAGGGAGATGTGGGTGCGGGCCCGGCTTGTCTTCCCAATCCGCCCGGCTTGCCCTTAGTCCGGTGAAAGTTATCCAATTCTTTCAGCCGGCACTTGGCTGGATAGCTTGATGAGGGTCTTCGAGATCGAGAGGCTTGGCTTCCTCGCCTGTCCCAATCATGGCAATCATGCTGTTTTCGCTGAGCCCAGTGTCAATCGTGTTCGGCACCTCCATGACTTCTTCAAAAAGAGCTCTGTGAGAGCCGGTCCACCGAGAGCGTCTTCTATGAATTCCTGCCTTTCCCCGCATTGGAGTTACCGTTCGAACGTGGCCTTCTGCAGCTAACGATCCGAACAATTCCGTGGCTTTCCCGTGAAGAGTACCTTGAGTTGGGCTTCCTTCTCGCATACGGGATTCCTTTGAATGTGTACTCGATGCTGGACTCGTGGTGGCAGTTGGTCCAGGTAGAGCCGTGGATGTCGAGGAGACGCTCCTCCTTATCGGATTCAGCCTTTCAGTCCTCTCGAAACGCTTGAGGTCCCGGAAGCTAGCCGTGCTCCATCCTTTTTCAGTAGCCCCTCTCAGTGCCGACTATCCCCGTTTCTTTCTCATCTCTCATCAAGGCTTCCACCGCTTCTGCAACCCCTCGCTTCCGCTGCTTGCCTCGTCGCCGTCTCTGTCCCCGCCCCCGTCATGGTCTCCGACCGTCGCATCCTCGGCTTCGCCCTCAGTTCTGCTGTCGGTTCCCCTCGTCGAGCCCCCTGCGGTCTCGGGCCGCTCGGTTCCCTCGGTGAAGTAAATTGAGCGAGGTTGAAACCTGTAAGGTGCCAAGATTCGCAAGGGCTGTGCCGCCTGAGGTCTCCCCTTTGCGGCCGAACTTATCGCCTTGGTGCGGGCGAGCCTTTGCTTCCTTGATGTCACCGGTGTTGGCACTGTGCTCAAGCCCCCGGAGCGTGGTGTGGTCCTTGACTCTGATGACTTCCCAGGTGTTGGCCTTGTAACATTTCCTGCCAAGAGCCCCCGGCCCCGAGGATGAAGTCTGGGCGAGTTTCATCATCTTCATGGCGTGGAGGTGAATCCTGTCGTGGAGACAAAGTGAAAGGTCCACGCTGAATATTTGGATCTTGAAGGGTCTTCGGTGTGAGAAATCCGCTTAATGCCAGTGTCGTCATTACCATGCTTGATTTCTTTTAACACTGGAATATCGTCATGCTGCCGGTCCCCTGGTGGTGGCACGCCGTCAGCCAGACTGTGGTTAGCTCGTTGCCTTGCAGTGCACTTAGAGGCACCGATGAAGGGTGGATGCCACGCCATTGATTTGATGCAGCCAGTGACGCCCAGTGATGGCTCAGAAAAGTGATTTAGAATGTCCAACACTGA